>CAHIKZ030004502.1:1447500-1492500 GCA_903632075.3 Acanthosepion pharaonis | reverse complement strand
AAATAACAGCAGTAAGAGACTTTCAATCCAGAGTGTTGTGATAACAAAAGAAAAGAAAAGAAATCAAATAGAATAATAAAAATTTTATTAATCTAGTGTAGTGATAAAAAAACAACAATAATAAGATGGTGTAAAATTAGGTAGGCATAAAATAATAATAATATACTAAACACTTTTCAGATGATTTGTAAATCTCATGACAAAGCCTTTGGTTGGTAACAATTTTTTTTTTGTTGACTCTACAGAGGTATAGGGTATTCAAGTTCTGAACTTCAAACAAACAAAAAAAAACTACTTTACACCCACAGTTTTTGACTTTGTTATGTTTTTGTAGAACTTTTCAGGATGGGCAACTTGACATTTTATTCTTTTTTCTACTTTTCATGTAATTTAGAAAGAATTTTATAAGTTCAAAGCTAGGTGTGTTGAAACTAGTCAAATAAATCTCTTATTTCAATTATAACTATATATTTTGTGCATTCATATTTCTTTTGAGGATTTCTTCTTTATGTGCCATGTCAACCTAAGAATGTAGGTGATAATGGCTCTCCTCAACATCCTGTCTTTTGTAGCTATTAATAAATTTTTGTCTTTTTGTTATTTCTCCTAAACCTTGTTCCACCATCATTCTTCTACTTCTATGTGCCATATCCCTTCAGGACATAGGTGATCATGGCTCTCCACAACTTCCTGTCCTTTGCAGCTCTTAATAAATTTTTGTCTTTTTGTTATTTCTCCTAAACCTTGTTCTGCCATCCATTTACTCAATCTCATTCTTCTACTTCTATGTGCTGTATCCCATCAGGATGTAGAAGATCATGGCACTCCACAACTTCCTGTCCTTTGTAGCTCTTAATAAATTTTGTCTTTTTGTTATTTCTTCTACCATCCATTTATTCAAGCTCACTAAGTAGGTTATGCATTGTTTTCCTCTCTCCTTCTTGCTTTCAACCTATCCTGTGAGTATTAAATTTTCCAAGCCCTTTTTTCTCATTATGTGCCTTAGAAATATTGACCATCTCTTTATGATGTGAAGCAGAAGTGTCTTTTTTATTTCCATTTTCTCTAAAACTTTGTAGTTGGTATCCTCATCATCCTTCTGTAGAATCATATTTCTGATGCTTCAAGTCTCTTCTTTATCTTTGAGGCAATTATCCAGCATTCACTGCTACATAACATTTCAGTACTCTTTTCTTTGTTTTTAACAAAGTTTTTCTGTTTTTTAATACTTTGTTTAGCTTTTGGAATGCATCTTTGGCCATCCCAATACGCCTTCGGATTTCAGTGTCACACTTTTGTGTCCTCTGTTAAAACACTCCCCAGATATTTAAATTTTTGTACTTATTTGTTCTTGGTATCTCTGTTTTCTAATTTGCATTTTAGGCTATCCTTTTTTCTAGAAACTATGCATTAGTCCTTTCTTCTTGCTTTCCTTTGCTACCTTCTGTAGGAGGTTTTGTAGTTTTCTTCCTGTGTCTGCTATTAACACTGTCATCTGCATATCTTATGTTTCTTTTTAAGCATTTTACCCCAGGCAAGGTAAGAGTGCCACTAGTAAGCAAGGGGCTACAGAAAGTGTAAATAAGGGAAAAGACCAGGTATTGTGGTGGGGTGGGGTTGAGGAAAGGATAAAAAGAACAAGGATCAAGGCAACAGAAGATGTCAATTGACATTACATTAAAATTTTTGAAGATTATAGTTATCAGGGATGCAAGTAAAAGTTAGGGCATTCCATTGCCAGGAAGTGTGAGAGAAGCTGTTGGAGTAGAAGAGGCAGTTACATTTAACTGTTTTAACAGTAAAACGGTGAGACCTAGATGCCAACCTAGTAGCACATGTGGCTGCCAATAATGAATCCTGGAAGGACTTAACTCATTCTTGTTGCTTTTAATGCCCACATAAGATGTTAACACATATGTTTTTCATATTTACACCATGAAATGAGTTTTCTAAATTTTAAGAACATTTTATAAATTGATCATTAAAATATTCAATATTTTTATTAATATGAAATACACAAAAGCTTGTTATCAATAACTCATGTAAAGAAATATTTTATAAAATCCTTCGACAAAATGACACCAAAATGTGTCATATAAAACTATAATTTTCTTTTATATAAGAAAATAATTTTTTTATCTTCCCTTTAGTCAAATCAGGTGAATTTATTTTCTCCAGGCAATTAGTTAACATAAAAAAATATGCAAAGTACATATATGTATGTGGGCGTGTGTTTAAGCCAGTGTTTATTGCTCTGAATAGCATAAAATATATAGCTAATGTCTGTTACTTGTAAACTCAGTTCAAAGTCAAGTAGCTATTGAGTCTTTACCTATATATGTCATGAGAAGCAATTTGCTTAAAGAATTACCAGTGTCTGAGGAAATAGCTGAAGTATGGGTGACCAAAATGATAAAAAACCTGATATTACTCATAATAGCAAAAGATATATTCCCAATATTAAAACATATATGATGGGCAACAAGTGAATAGTTGTATGAATAATCAGTCAATTATGTGCCATGTGTGATACATGCTTAGGCGATCATGTATCTTTTGATACATGACTGATGAGGCAGATTTTTTTCCGCAGTAGGTTGCCATTTCTTTCTGCAGTAGACCAGCTACCATCCAAGGCTATAGAACCCAGTTTGTACTGCTATTTACACATAGCTGGAGGGAGAAGAGGATTCATAACTTTCCCAAGAGTATTAGCACATAAGTGAATGTAATGGATTTGACTGGAATTCAAACTTGGCTCTCGAATTCCTCAATCCGAGCCACTATCCATTACCCCACCATAACTCCTCCTCTGTATAAATAATAGAGACTCTATAATAGAGAGAAAAATTATGTATGAAGTTTTTATTTCATCCTGAACTTTGATAAATAATCATTACAAGTCATTGTAAGTAAATAAATATTATCTTTTCTCCTTTTTGGTTAAATTCTATCTTGCATCCTTTTTGATTAAAGGTTACATTGTGTCCTTTTTGGTTAAATGTTGCCTTGACACTTTTTTGTTAAATGCAACCATGCATCCATTTTGGTTAAATTCTATCTTGCATCCTTCTTAGTTAAATGCTATGTTGTGTCCTTTTTCATTAAATGTTACCTTGATTCCTTTTTCATTAAACGATACCTTGATTCCTTTTTCATTAAAATGTTACCTTGATTCCTTTTTCATTAAAATGTTACCTTGATTCCTTTTTCATTAAACGATACCTTGATTCCTTTTTCATTAAAATGTTACCATGATTCCTTTTTCATTAAACGATACCTTGATTCCTTTTTCATTAAAATGTTACCGTGATTCCTTTTTCATTAAACGATACCTTGATTCCTTTTTCATTAAAATGTTACCTTGATTCCTTTTTCATTAAACGTTACCTTGATTCCTTTTTCATTAAAATGTTACCTTGATTCCCTTTTTCATTAAAACGTTACCTTGATTCCTTTTT
This sequence comes from Acanthosepion pharaonis, assembly GCA_903632075.3. Classification (NCBI taxonomy): domain Eukaryota; kingdom Metazoa; phylum Mollusca; class Cephalopoda; order Sepiida; family Sepiidae; genus Acanthosepion; species Acanthosepion pharaonis. The sequence continues at coordinate 1,489,039 of CAHIKZ030004502.1, read as the reverse complement.
CATTAAATGTTACCTTGATTCCTTTTTTCATTAAACGATACATGATTCCTTTTTCATTAAAATGTTACCTTGATTCCTTTTTCATTAAAATGTTACCTTGATTCCTTTTTCATTAAATGATACCTTGATTCCTTTTTCATTAAACGTTACCTTGATTCCTTTTTCATTAAAATGTTACCTTGATTCCTTTTTCATTAAACGATACCTTGATTCCTTTTTCATTAAAATGTTACCTTGATTCCTTTTTCATTAAACGATACCTTGATTCCTTTTTCATTAAAATGTTACCTTGATTCCTTTTTCATTAAAATGTTACCTTGTTTCCTTTTTCATTAAACGATGATTCCTTTTTCATTAAAATGTTACCTTTTCATTTCATTAAATGTACCTTGATTCCTTTTTCATTAAAATGTTACCTTGTTTCCTTTTTCATTAAATGTTACCTTGTTTCCTTTTTCATTAAATGATACCTTGTCTCCTTTTTGGTTAAATTCTAACTTGAGCCATTATTTTTCATAGCTGTTTATCATGACTCTTCTTAATAATTAAACATTTATCTTAACTCACTAAATTGCACAATATTGCTGTAGATGTTCTCACAGAAATGTCATTTTATATGTGTTTTATTTATGCATAACAAAAGCAACTGGTTACAATCAATATTCTAAGCTTTCTGCACTACTTTTTTGTTTGTTTATCATTGATCTTATTCAGTTGTTATTTTCCTACAATGTTTTCTTGTGCAAATCAGTAGTTTAACATTATTTGCCAATCAATCAAAGACCTATAAAAACTCACTTGGATTCTTTACTTAATATAAGAAACTAAAATTTTTATAAAATCTATTAAAGCTGTTAATTTTATTTGATTTTTTCAGCAATATCTAGTTTTTAATATTTTGTGTCTTTTATTACTCTAGTAGAATGTTTCCATCATATGACAGGGTTTTAGTGTTGAGTATATATTTTTGTCATAATGTATATCAGTTTGTGTCATTTTGAGTCATCTATACCTTAGCTGCATCATAAGATACTTAGTGGCTTTCATCATATCTGGATAAAAAAAGGCTGATTGACATCACTTGACCGTTGAACTTAGCTGACAGGTTTTGTGCTTATAAAGCAATGGTTACTAGATTTTATATGCATACACAGAAAAATTATACTTGAGTATTACTTTAAAAGTACAATTTAAATTGGATAATTAATCTCTAGTAATTGTGGTCATTTAAAATTCAGTATGAACTTGACATGGTGACATGGTAATTATGAGTTCAATCCCTATGTCGGACACTTAAACTACCTAGAAATAGGATGAGCAATAACTGAGTAGTACTAAAAAAAATAAGAAGAAATAGATGAGATATTTCTAGACACTGGCAGTGGAACCATTATAGATTAAATAAAAGGTTAAGCTCAAAATTTCCTGTAGATTATTGAGATCAACATAAAGGCCGGAGAGCACAATGGTCAAAATGTTGTGATAACAACAACAATGATAAGGACAATAGTCTGCATGTCATTAGTGTAAATAGAACTTATTGTGGTGTGGGACTTAAGGGTCAAAATGAACAATTGATTTACCCATGCCAAGAAGATTAATGAAGGATGGTAATGACAAGGAAACACACTGGTAATTTTAAGACAATAAGATAAGGAATTTATTTACAAATTTACATGCTTAAAGTTGCATCAGTAGTTCATTTCAGGAAAATAAATCAGAAATTTTTAAAGTTTGTAGTTTTAACAAATTATCATGAAGAGAAAATGTTCATACAACACATTAAATGATCAGATAAAAATAATATTCAAAAATGTTTAAAACAAAAGTAAGAGAGTTCATTGCTCACAGAAGTGATATACAGTTGCATGCATTCAAGAGGAGATGAAGAAAGATAGTTTGAAATAATTAGCTTTCTTGGATTGTTGAAAGAAAGTTCTTTGAAGTGCCGCATATTTGGTTAAGGCCGATAATATAATTGGTGAATAATTTTGCACTGGCAGTAACTTGAATGCTGGTCATGAGGAACTGAAACAAAACCTTATACATGACTTCAGGCAGTCTTCTCTTTTAATTTTTTCCTCATTTTATATCAAAAAGAATTTTGCATAGGCTCGCTACTTACTTTTCTTTCTTCTTCTTGGCTCAATGGATAATTTCTGTGAAGACAAGGATTTCATTGATCCAAAAACAATTTCATATAGGCTCATAAATTTATTTCCTCCATTTTAGCTCATTGGTCAGTTTCTGTTAAGGCAAGGTTTTCATTGGTCAAAAGAAAATTTCACATAGACTCTCAAATTCCTTCCATCTTTTTCCTCAGTCCTCTGAATTTGAAGTTAGTGGGTAAAGGGAGTTATTATTTTGCACTCACTACAAACTCAACCTTGTTTTTTATTGAATTCATTGAATGATTTATTTTTCAAATCATGCTTGAGAAATCTACTTAGTGTCACTTCTATTTTTAGCATTCTTGCTAAAATATTCAGGTATAATAGATTTAATTTTTTTGAAGTATTCTGAAAATAGGTATACATGTAAGTGAGTGTGTCTTGTAGACTCCTCTATGGTGTTTGTCACCGTGTTAGGCTTTGCTACTCTGGTTTCGGCAGCAAGTAGGCATTTTTTTTATAAGTAAGAATTGCTAGTGCCACACCCAAGGTTTTGAATCCAGAGTTGTTGTTCTCCTAGATTGGCTGCCAACCAAAGCTAGAGAGCTTTGCTATTAACTTCAAACTGGCAAGAGAGATGGATTCATACCTTTTTAAGGGTATTTATAAGAAGGATTCCAGCTGAAGTTATTGTGTTCATTTTGTATTAATCAGTCAGGCAGTTATGTGCCATGTGTGATACATGCTTGGATGATAATATATCTTTTGATACATGACAGATGAGGCAGATTTTTTTTCCTGCAGTAGGTTACCATTTCTTTCTGCAGTAGACCAGTTGCCATCCAAGGCTATAGAACCTGGTCTGTCCTGCTATTTATCCATAGCCGGGGTAGAAGAAGAGGATTCATACTTTTCCCAAGGGTATTAATACATAAGTGAATGTCATGGATTCCACTGAAATTTGAACTCAGCTCTCTGATTCCTCAATCCGAGCCACACCAGTAACAATATGATCACTGACATTAAACAATGTTCTGCCTGGGTGATGGGTGATCACTTGGGAATGCCAAATGCTGTAAGATTGGATGTACCAGTAGATAATAACTTGGAATTGTTAATCAGAGAACTGAATTCCAATTCCAGATGGATTTGTTATATCCATTTATGTGCAAATACCCTTGAGAAAGAAAGGTATGAATCCACCTTTTCACCCAGCTATGAGTTAATTAACAAGTAAGACTAGTATCTATAAATCATTATTATCTCCCCATCCAAAAAAAAAATTCTGACAATCTGAAATATTTTCTGGCTTTAAATAAACTGCAAAGGGTTGATAAGCCATAGAAAATGAATGAATGAATCAATCAATTTTTATGATGGATTCAAGGTATATACTGTCACTGCTTTCATTCCAATTTCAAATCAATTTCTGTTTTGGAAAGGTCTATCTCAAGTCCTATTTCTTGGAACACTTGACAGAGGGTGTTGATTTTTAGTTCAAGATCATTCTTATCCCAACTATAAATACCTATGTCATCAGTATAACCATGATTCATCATCAGTACTCTGGCCTCTGGAGAGAAAACATTTTTCTATAAGTAGATTTGTATGGGATATGGTGTGGAATTTGTTTCATTTTCCAGGGTTCCCTTATGACACAGAGACAAGACGATGAGCAAAGCTGTACACATGTTTATTCTATGATGGTCAACAGTAGAAAGAGGGTTAGTACAATTAATGACTAAGGGAGCTAATTGCTCCTACTTCCGGAGAGTTCTATTAAAGGGATTACTAGGTAATACAATAGAATGTTTGAATGATGAAGGCCCATTTCTCCATATCTGTGCTTGTATATGTGCAAAGCATAATTTATGAAGAAATTAAATTGATTGGGGCTCTTGTATCCTTCTTCTTGTACTCCTGATAAGTTTTGAAATGATTCAGTGTTTGGGTCTTCACTGTATATATACAACTTTATGGACCAATATAGTTCTTCTACCAGAACATTCAGTAGAATCAGAGCTTGGAAGATGCACTTGGATATTTTCAAGCCAACTCATCTATCAGAACCCATCTTCCAATCTCTGACTCCGTTGAATGTCTTGATCTTGTAGAGGAACTATATTGGTCCACAAAGTCGTATATGTCTGGTTAAGACCAAAACATAGAATTAAAAATGTATATATCCATTTGTTCTTTACTTTAAAGAAATCTTTACAAAAGAAGGAATATTCTGTTTTCATAAACAGAACATCTATTTTTAATTAAATAATAAAAAGTGGCATAAATTAATAAAAGTTTATATCCATTTATTCTTCATCTCTATCTATAAAAGGCAGGATGTGTGTGTGTGTAATGAATGCACGGCCACAATTTTCAACGGATTTGCACCAAAATTTACATGCACATGCCCCAAGTTAGTGGGAAGGCCAAAACCAACTTTGCATTTCCCAACTCCCACCAATAGTGGAAATAATCGATTTTTCATGCTTCTACAGTAGTTTTCATGTAGTTTGTGGCCATTTTCTACTGGCCAGAGTGAGAGCCAATAGCTGGCTGCCACGAATAGGCAGGAAGATTCTATTGGCCATCATGAGAGCCAACAGCTGACTCACACGAATGTTAACTAGCATGCTAGCATGCAAAAAAAAATCAATAGCTGCATTCGTCACAAGTGGGAAAAATTTAAATCTGCATGGCACTTTTGCTTGCTTAAACTCAACGTTGATTCTGATTCCGCAGAACTGGGTTGGGTGTGAAAAAGTATTTGTTGTTAACATTCTTTTTCATTTGGTTTTTCCAGTTATCGTTTTGTGTTCCTTTTATAAAGCTGATCGTTTTGTGTTTATTTTGTTTAGTTCTTTTTTTTGTAACAGATTTAATGTTTAGTATAGAGCTTAGAAAAAATTCGCAGTGTGAGATAGGCAAGAAGTAAGGCATGTAGCATCATCAGCACAGCAAAGGGCACTCCTTTAAAGGCAAGGAAGGGCAAAAAATATTTTAAGTCAAGTGATAGCGATTACTGTATGAGTCGTACGATTTTTGAATCAAGCACGGGCAACGCCGGGCCATGCTGCTAGTTTAATATAAATGATTCTTATTCCCAATGTTTGTACATGTACTTCTGGAAAAAATTCCCTCAAATATATTAGAAAAAAACGTTAAAGTTTAAAAATTCAGAAAATTAAGAAAAGACATGCAGATATTGCTGATGTAAGCATCTTTTCAAACTTGACATTTGTAAATAACAAAATAAGTCCAGATAGCTCTGTAAAACGTCATAGATTGATTTAAAACTTTTTTTAAATTTCACCCCAAGGAAGGTAGTAAAGCCACTGAGATACAAAGGGTTACTGAATGTGAAATAATAAGAAAAAAGAAAAACATTATTAAGGAGTGTGAACAATAAAAGAAGAGGATTCAAAACCAGTAGATAATGATTGACATGGCATTTAAATGTTTGAAGATCAAAGTTGGCTAGAAAGCATGAAGTTGGAAGAGAGTTCTTCAATTGAGAAGAGTGAGAGAAGAAACTGTTAGCATAGAACTTATTGTTGCATCTAGCCAATTCAGTTGTAAATTGATGAGACCTTGTTGCCAATCTAGTACGGCACTTAAATTCATAAAGTCTAGGTAGAAAGAGAAAGTTCATGAGAACAGTTACCATAAAAGTATTTATAAAAAAACATACATTATAGCTGTGGGAAAGTGACTGAAGCTGAGATACAGGCAAGGACCACTAACATTGCAGATTCTTCTTTGGATTTTTTCAAGAATCTTTAAATATATAGCAGGAGCAACTATATTTATATTATGAACAGGACCTCATTCTAAATCAATAAAAAAAATCAATGTTTTTCAATTGTAATAAATGTGGCTTGTGAATATAAAAAATAAAGTATAAAAATGTTTTAATGTCCTTCTGTTGTCTTAGACCAACTTCGTTGGCTTGTCTTCTACTCCCAGTAGCCCATTGCATCTTAGTGGCATTATTACCTTGCTTGGGGTGAATTGATTTTTTTTTAAAAAGCTATGTTTGGAAAGTAATATCTCTCCTGTAGATTATATAATAAAGATGTCAGTATATATGCATATTTTATTTGCACATGATAAAAGCAAGAAGTTACAATTATAGGATACAAATCCTATATTCCAACAAATGACTAAAAAAACATTACCACAAGATCGGGTAGACACGTACACTGGCCTACTCATTTTAAAACATATATTAGATATTGAAAAATATTTTCAATATTTATCAATCTGGAGGGGGGTACAATCAATATTCTAAGCTTTATTCAGACAACTGCACACCTTTTTAGTGTCATTGATTTTAACCATAATTTGTAAGGAATTAAGCTCCTGAAGAAGGCCCAATTGGTTGAAACATAGTAATATCACTAACACAAAAGATTTCAATTGTCTGAACAAATCTTAGAATATAAATGGTTCTTCTCAAAGTACAGGCAGGACTTATGACTGCATCATGTTGAAACACCAATTCCTGTACGATCACAAAGTTAAGCAACGTTGAGTCTGGTCAGTACCTAGATGGATGACCGCTTGTGAATACCACTGCTGTATGCTTGGATGTGTGGATGGTATAATGGATAATGGCTCAGAATTTTTAATAGGAGTACTGAGTTCTAATGCCAGTCACGTTCGTTATGTTTACTTACGAGCAAATATGTTTGGGAAAGGTATGAATCTACTTCTTCTCCCCAAGCTATGGGTTAATTAGTAACTTGTATCTCTAAACCCTTATTATCCCCCCCAAAATTCTTAAAATCTAAAAATATTTTCTAGCTTTAAATAACCTGCAAAGGGTTGATAAGCCATAGAAAATGAATCAATCAAAATACAGACAGTATAATTACAGTTAATATTTATATGCAAATTTATGTATGGATATCTATTAGATGTGTCAAGAATAGAATCTTCAAGTGATATGGTCTTTGATATTTGATAAAGTTATTTATGATTCTGTATTGTCAGTCTGCAAGTTCCAACAAACTAGTCTTCTCTAAGACCCGCAGGGCTCATTCACTTGAAACCATTTTTAACCATTTATCTGAATAAACTGTTGTATATAGATGATAATTTTGATATTTCACCACAAAACATACTGTAACCCCTACCCCAATTCTGATGAATGACCATACCCTCAAAGAGGTTCCTACGCCTTGAATGCCTACTGGGTTTAAAGCTTACTCTCTGTTGTAGAGTAGTTTCACAGTGGAGGCTTGTATTTCACTAAGTCGGTCCTAAAAAGGTTTGACGTACAAAACTTTAGGAACTTGTTATAATAGTTAATGACGCAGCAATCTAGTTGTGGTGGTTGATACTTTAATGTCTGACATCGACTGACTCATCAACTCACTGAGCTCACTAGTGACTGCTACTACTACTACTACTACTTATTATATGTGGGAGAGTCTATTAACAATAGAATATGTATGTTCCAGTATAACACTCTCAATCTCACATATATTCATGTCATCTTAAAAGATACTGGAAGAAGGTTCAGTTCATTGTATCATTTCAGAAATTAACTAAATCCTCCTGCCAGGTTCCATCTCTATAAGGGTCAGATCAGACCAAGAAAGGAGTATTGCTGCCATATTTGGGCTGGAGCTGCCCAATACTCACTGTCCAGCCTTGATTGTGCTCAGAAGTTTTTTACATAGCCTTGTAGGTGATGAATTATTTCCCACCTTGCAACCCTTAACCTAAAGACAAAACATTGTCAGCCTTTCATTACTATATTGCTATTACTATGGCAGATGTTTGGACGAGTTACATTCAAGGAGTTATCATTATTTACACTATTTACATTCAGAATTTTACCCTCATCTTTGTCCATTGTGCTTTCCAGCCTTCCTCAGGTGAATATTGATCTGAGTAACCCACAGGGAATTATGAAATTAACTTTTTATTTAATAAAAATAAGTACTAGACATGAGTCTACCCACACTTGAACTTGTGAATTGAATAAAGGGTTCTGTTGAGAGATATCCTATGTCAATTACCCCTTTGTAGATTGAATGAAGTGTTCTGTTATAGCATTTGCTGGGGGCTCTCTTTAAGCCTATAAATAGGTAATGATATTTTCTCTCTTTCTCTTTTTTAGGGTTTTAACTCTTGTTTTCAGATGTAGTTGCACATATATAGGAATGCTGCTACTGAGATGTGTTCACTTAATTGGTCCCCTGTTGACTTTTGAACTCTCTCTCACATATGGATATATACATGTCTATCATCCACAAGCACATTCTTCTTATAGTTAGTTTTAATGTGTTTTTCTTTCATTACAGTTATGGACATATATAATTATATTTGTTAATAACATGCATTGTCATTTGTTTTATATTTATTGATTTTGTCATTTACAACAAGATATCTTATCTCTTAGCACTCAAAAATTCAAGGTAAGAAAATCCCAGATACTTCTTGTATTTTCCAACTGAATTATCTGGACACTCATTATACACATCTATAAAAAAAACAAAAAAAAACATACGAGAATGACTGTATACACTTTACTTATTCTTTATCTTAGTCAGATTCCAATCCATATTTGAACTACATTTGACCCCAAACTGACAATTTTACTCAGGATTACTGTCTCTCATTTCTCTAATACCACAATACAACCAGATAATAAATAATATTCATTCTGTTGTTTCCACATCTTGCTGTTTCTCATTTTTACAAGTATTTGTGTATTTATAAATTGAAGAGGGTTTATAATTATTTACTCAAAGTTATAACTCCCTACAGAGAAACAGCTTTCCTTCTCTCCTTTTCACCAAATGCAGATATATTGGACATTTTGCAGATATAGTAATGGGCTTTGAAAAGAGAATATTAATAAAAAAAAGAAATCACTATATATCATAATGAGATTGTAGGCTGAGTGGATGCTGATAATTTATCCAAGTATTAGCAAAAATACAGTTCAGATCATAACCATGCATCCCTTTGATGGTCTTGAGGGTGCGGGACTCAAAGCCATGGACATGGGATGTGAGAGTCTTGTTAAAAGGTCAAATCTCAATGCCATTTTAAAGGTATAGGCAGATATTAAATGTATATTTTCCATTATTCATTATAAAAATTCATTTAGACATAAGAGGTTTGTCTATATTTCTGAGATAAGGTGTTATGTACACTATTTACATTATTCAGACTATCGTCCTCATCTTAGTTGCCATATTTATCACAATATTTTGGCTATTGTATGCTCTGGCCTTCTTCAGGTGGTTGGAATGTCGAACTGAACCTTTTATTTTGCTCGCTGGGGTAGACTGTTCTAGTTCCACATGCCATGTCTAATGGATGTCAGTTATCTCCTGTTAATTCCCCTCTCCATGTTCTCCACTGCCTTAACCAGGTATTGGTTTTGTTTTATGCCATATCAACCTCAATGGGTTATTTAATGCTGACAAAATTTTTATTGCTGGTAATATGTTTTTCTTCAAAAATCTATTTCTGGGAATATTTTTCCTTGAAGAAATCGAAAGCTGGTCATACTTTTTTTAAAGAATGTATAACTCTTTGTATTGCTGGTATTTTTTTTTTTTAAAGTATTGTTGATTGATAATAATTTTTCCTTCAAAAATTATTGCTGGTAATAATTTTTTTTTATTACAAAGTATTTCTAGTATTAAAAACTATTTTTACACAAGTTTGGGTGTTAACTATTTGTCCATAGCTAGGACCCTAACAGGTGCTACCACCCCAGGTCAGGGTGGACCTGGAAACACCAGCAATTGAGAGGTGGTTCTACGTTCCTCATAGCTGACATCCATTAGACATGGCACATGGAACTAGAACAGTCTACCCCAGTGAGCAAAATAAAGGGTTCAGTTTGACATTCTAACCACCTGAAGAAGGCCGGAGCATACAATGGCCGAAACATTGTGATAAATATGGCAACAAAGATGAAGACAATAGTCTGAGTAATATAAATAATGTAGAATATGTCTGTGTTTGTCTATGTTCATTATACATTTCCACATTTTTCAACAGATCTTGCTCAAACTTGACATACTGTTAAGTTATATTTTAAGAAAGGTCAAGACTATTGAGGACAATAGTTCAAATAATGCAAATTGTGTACATAAAAGGTTATTTTTCATTCTGAGGAGGTGTATTCATATATAATGAACCAAATGTACAAAGGACACACTGAAAATAATGTCTCCTATTTATTTTGACAATAACTAAAACAGATACAGGAAGCACAATAACACCATTGGATAGTGCAAGTTTTCAATAACAGGATGCTTTTTCCTTACATAATCACCATTTTTAGTTGTATATTTTTACCAGCACTGAACAAAAGCCAGCATATCATGCTAGTAAAATTTTATAGCAGTGTAAGTAACTCTTTTTCACACATATTGCTGTCACCACTGCTGGAGAGCTCTTACCAATGTTAATTTCTAACTTCATTAGACAGCTTTTGCACCAAACATTTTCAGGAAGTGATCTTTTACATATAAGATCACTAGCCAACTTCTTTTTTTTTTTTTTACTTTTTTACCTATAGTTGGAGAGAGAAGAGATTGTTGAAATACAGAAGATATTTATCTCCCTATGGTGTAGATAAGTCACATGGGTCACGTAACAGCCACTTAATGACCTCACTTCATACAGTGACGAAAATGGCAGTCAATTTTCAGCTTGTTTACAGCAGCTACCACATGAAGTTGCTAAAGCCTCCCCTGCAGTTTACAAATACATGGTGCCATTTCCCTTTGGGAATATATCTTTCCCTGATATAGAAAGAAACTCCAGCTCACAGTCCCCAAGACTCACTGTTTCCTGTTCATGAAATATGTCCTTGCCTGGGACATAGATGAATCTCACACACTTGAATCTAGATTCCTAAACATGGCTTCTCTAGGCACAAGAGTATCCATATTATATGTAAGGCTCTTCCTTTTTGTTTCTCCTTACACTCTGCTGTGTAGGTATATGTGATATATTATTCTCTAGATGGGACACATGTATATATGTACATATAGTTTTGTATATGTCTTAATGATATAAAAGACATATGTATACATATCTAGAGATCTGCTTAAAAACTGCCACTTAGTTTCTGATTGGCTCATGATCAGTGAACTTATATATTGGTTGGAAACAGATCTGATTTGTTCACTAGACTATGATGTTCATATCCTGGTTGTGACAGTTTCTGATTGGTTGGTTGAAATATGACTTCATGGCCTCATGATTCTGAATACGCATATATTTAGAGATGGTGAAATTTTGGTTTCCTTATTATTATTTGTTTATTTTTATTTAATCATTTTTCTATCACTACTTATGAGCCCAATGGGAAAGGTAGTCCCATATGGCCTGGGTTAGTTTGTTGTCATTGTGTGAACTGAGAACATATTTTTGAGACATAAAAAGGTAAAATATAAAGTTATTCTCAGAACAAACCAAAGATTGATATCCCAAAGGAACTTAAGATTAGTTTTGTTTTACTAAAAGGATATTTTGTTCACTTGTTTCCACTATTTTGTTGGGGTAATAAGGGTCAGTACTGGCAAAACAAATACTTCTATTAAAAACTGAGCACCGACAATGACTTTTATTACCATGGAGGACTATAACTACAGATTGATAGTCCGTTTCTTTACCAATGAGCTGAACTTCCAGGTGTCAGTGCCTGTACAAGGAAACACTGGAATGTTAAAGACTTCTTTAATCTATTTTAATGTAAATGTTTTCCACTGTGAACCATCAGCTTTTGTTTCAGTTCAATGTTTTTTGTTTTTGTACAATTTATATTCTGCCCCATGCTGTGTTGGCTTTGAATTTTTCTTGAACACTTCATGAGGTTGGAAAAGCGTAAGTAAACAGGGTGTCAGGTTTTGACTTGTTTTGCTCTTGAGTAAATCACTGTCAGATTAACCACTTAATTCAAAAAATATTTATGAAGCTGACCTTAATGAAGTCAATGAAAGCAATTCATTGAATTTTGCTGTAGTCAGTATCAAAATCTGAATGGTTAACAAGCTAATCTGGTTGAATATTAATACTGAGTTATGAGTTCAACCCCTGCTTAGTGCTCTGTACTTGTGGTCTTGTGCCAAACAAAGATTAGTCAAATTTTCCTCATGAACTGTTACTTTGTGAAACAGTCTCCCATGTAGATTTTTCCTTGAGCACTACAATCTTAATCTCTTCAAGTCAAGGGTCAGTTCTTATCTATCCTACTTATTCTGATAATCTTCACTTCTGACCACCTCTTCTTCGATTCATATCCTCATTCATTATAACCATTTTAACAGTAACCCACTAACTTGAGTGGCTCTCGAGTCTTGTATTGGATAAACTTCAGAAAAAAAGTAAATTAAAGCATAGAAGATATCTCAGTGGTTAGAACATCAAACTGGAGATTGCAAAATCTAAATAAGTCATATACACTGTGTATATATTAAGTGTATTATATATGATGTAAATGTATTACATACTAGCAGAGATACCCGGCATTGCTCAGGGTCATAATCATAGTGATGCTTGCAAGAATTGGCAGCTTAAGGAGAAAACCTGAAAAGGTGTGTTCATTGAGAGTGTAAAAATTAAATAGTGGTAGTTCTAAAAAGGGCTTCACAGCATTCTCTGAGAGTTTAACAATCAAATTATGGTAGCTCTAAAAAGGCCTGTATACATTCCCTTAGAGTGTTACAGTTTAGAAGTGGTATCCCTAAAAAGGGATTTTTTTCATTTATATACAGCAAGAGACAGTTGTATACTGGAGACGTGGCAATGGCTTCCAGTGAAAAGGGACACGGAATCTAATGCCAACAAAAGAGAAATACACACAGTCATTAAGAGTTAAATAAAAGGAAAAATATGTGAAGTACATCACTTACTTAAATCATGAATGGAAACAGGGACAAACCAGAAGGACTGAAGTGTTATAGAATTTGTGACTACAGGTGGACATATAAAGAGCCTACAACATCTCTCTGTAGACAACATTTTTAGTTTTTCCATTTGAAGTGAAAGTGAATAAATTTGTTTTGTTTCCCACTCTAGTAGAAGAACCAACATATAGCTGTCCATGGGAAATATAATATAAACCTGCTGCAGAGCATTAATTCTTGAGACTTGTTGAAGTAAAGCCTTAGTGGAAATTGAAGTCTGAATAGAGCAAAGAAGATTTCTAAACCTGATGAAGTGAGTGGTATCTTGGGTATTAATACATCCTCTTCCATAGCATGTAATGTGAGAATAGTGGCCTCAGTAAACAGTTTCTTAACCAAAAGGTGGGTTCCAATACAGAGCCTTGGCAGTTCCAGGTTCCTCAGCCACATTACTGGGGCTCTGATTTTGAGGCACAATGAGGCAGTAGTCTGGAGAAGTTTAAAAACTCTACTGGATAGTGAATCACCTCTTGTGGATAGTCAATGGTATTGTAGGTTCGAAGGCTTCCTGGTAGGTATTTCAGCAGTTTTTCATTGACTTTGGTAACAGTGGTGTTTTAAAGAGCTAATATTGTCCTCTCACAAAACCAACAAAGCATATTTATGAAACTGAGATCTCTCCAGGTTCATCCAATGGCATATTGTCATCACTGACTGACAGAAGGTCCTTTGAAAATTGCAGTGAAATTTGGTTTCTAAACATTTCAGCTCTCATGTTGGTTTTAAGAGACAAAATTTTGACTTGTTACCACAGACGTGATGACTTAATGCATGCGCTCACAGTGTCCACACTTGTACCTTTGGGAACAATAGGGAGAGTTTGCCTGAAATTACCTGACAGAAGTTACTCCTCCCATTGGATGCTGACAATCTCTTATGTCTCACAAAGTCCTATCCAGGGCCTTGAGAGTTCCATGGAGGGCCATCATACACTCATCCCACACAATGAACTCCCACCTTTTCAGGATGTAAAGCTTTATCTAAACCTTTGCTGATGTTGCAGGTCGCTGAATCAGATAAAGTCAAATTAATTGGAAGCTTAAAGGCAGAGTGCACTGAACTACCACTGAGCAGAAGGGTTGCAGCAATTCCAGATAATGCCACAACCAAGGTGATCTCCTTCTTTTTCCATACTTTTGCAAAAAGCTTCATGACGAATGTTTTACCTGTAACTCCAGTGGTGTCCAAGACGAAAAAAACACCTTTCTAAAGGTGAAGAGAGTCAAAAATGGTATTGTAAGTCAACTGCTGGTCCTTAAGCAACTTTGGCTTGTTTTTACTGATATACCATTCAACAGCGTTGATGTCGTAGGAAGTTTCCTGAATAATTCTTGTTGGAAGAGTATTCTCATTTGGCAAACTTGGGGCATGCCTGTAAGTTTGCAATGAATTTCCTCCCCTAGAAACAATTCTATCTTTGATGACAATAAGCACTCTGTTTATAAATTTGTCACTGAATCCTGCATCAAAGCCATGAACCATTAGTTGCTCATGGTTTTTGAAATCTTTGTATTTCTCCCATAAAGAAACAGGATCACTGAGCTCACACTTGTGCAATAACACAGCAAAGAGTTGTTGGAGACTTCTTCTGTTCACATTGCAGCAGCCTCCATGACAGTTGCATCCCACTGAGTATCATCTTCTAGTAGGCCACGTTTGATGCAGGCCTTGTGGTACGTGCTGTAAACATGCCCATTAAACCTTTATAAATCATTGAAACATTTTGAACCTCTTACGATATGTAATAGAACCTGAAGGTAGAAGCACTCCTGTTGGTTGGGGTGGTTCGCAATGGTCAAACTTGATGCCTGGATATTGATCAACAATTTCTTCTACCTTTCTCTGTGTCCGTCTGTTCTCTTTCCAAGTGTAGTATGATGGTATTTGAGAATATAGAAGGGTCTGAGCCAATGAAATTCTGTCAAAGAATTGATTGATGATTAGTTGTGTTGATGCGAACAGGTCAAAGGTCATGTTCGCAGTTCACCCCTTATTGTCAGGCTATGGTCATAGAGGAGGTAAGTGAGTAAACTAAGGACATGGTAGAAGTATATGTTCATGAAAATTAAGGAGCTGAAAAGGTGCATTTTTAGTGTTTGCATGCACAGGTCAAAGGTTGTGTTTGCAGTCATCTCCTTAAGATCAATGTGAAAAATGTATTAAGGAATATGGTGGGGAAAAAGGGGGCATTATGATCATGTGCAGTAATAAGAGGTGCGAGAGCAAGTGAGCAAACACTAAGGACATGGTTAAAGCAGTAGTTTACACCAAATAAGATGCTGGAGTGGGGGTTTCAAGTGTACACTTCAAAGGTTATGCTTGCAGTTCACCCCGCGTTATCACACCATGGGTGGTGTAAAGTTTAATCAGTTTTATCAAATAAATCACAAATTTAACGCAAATGAACTTGATACAAAATTAGTTTGAAACATTCCTTGAATCATAAGTAATGTTTGTGCAAAATTTGAAGTGAATCGGTTGGAAACTATGGAAGTTAATGGCAGGAAAATGAATTTTACAGTTATTTGTGAATTTTTTTGTGATTAACACAAATGACCTTAAAAAAATTGAATCAAAACAATGATCATGTCAAATTTGGAGAAAACTGCTTGAAAAATAAGAGAGTTATGGACAAAAAAACTTTTTTTGTTATATACAGGGAGTCTGAAAAAATAGTCTTGATCATTTTTAAAGCATAACCTATCAGTATATCAAGTCTGAGCAAGATCTGTTGAAAAATGTGAAAATTTATAATGAACATAGACACACACAGACATATTCTACATTATTTACATTACTCGGACTATTTTCCTCATCTTTGTCGCCATATTTATTACAACGTTTTGGCCATTGTATGCTCCGGCTTTCTTCAGGTAGTTGGAATGTCAAACTGAACCCTTTATTTCGCTCACTGGAGTAGACTGTTCTAGTTCCATGTGCCATATTTAATGGATGTCAGTTATCAGTTATCTCCTGTTAATTTTCCCTCTGAAAGTTCTCCACTGCCTTAACCAGGTACTGAACTCACTGGATCTAACTAATGCCTTTATTCACTGTGCCATGTGTTCTTGAGGTCATCTGTGTATGAATTTCTGGGTATTATAAAGCTAATGTTTTCATCAACCATTTTTTTACTAGTGCTCATATTGCAATTTTTGTTGTTATCATTGCATGTTTTTTTTTTACAAGAGGTCATATTGCAATTTTTGTTGTTATTATCACTTTTCTCTGGCACCCCTTATTACTGGTTCCCATATTGTATTCATTTCTATGCTTGGTCGGCTCAGGAGATTTTTGTGGCCTAGCATATGTGCTGATTCCTTAAGTTTATGAATTAGAAATATAGACAGATACAGACATACACACACATATATATATATATATATATATATAAGGCAGGATGTGTATTTGTGTGTGTAATGAATGCACGGCCACAATTTTCAATGGATTTGCACCAAAATTTACATGCACATACCCCAAGTTAGCAGGAAGGCCAAAACCAACTTTGCATTTCCCAACTCCCATCAATAGTGGAAATAATCGATTTTTCATGCTTCTACGGCAGTTTTCATGTAGTTTGTGGCCATTTTCTACTGGTCAGAATGAGAGCCAATAGCTGGCTGCCACAAATAGGCAGGAAGATTCTATTGGCCATCATGAGAGCCAACAGCTGACTCACACAAATGTTAACTAGCATGCAAAAAAATCAATAGCTGCATTCGTCACAAGTGGGAAAAATTTAAATCTGCATTGCACTTTACTCCAATTGGCTCATTCACTTGCTTAAACTCAACGTTGATTCTGATTCCGCAGAACTGGGTTGGGTGTGAAAAAGTATTTGTTGTTAACATTCTTTTTTCATTCAGTTTTTCTAGTTACGAGTCCTTTTTTAAAGCTGGTCGTTTTGTATTCATTTTGTTTAGTTCTTTTTTCGTAACAGATTTAATGTTTAGTATATAGCTAAGAAAAACTTTGCAGTGTGAGATAGGCAAGAAGTAAGGCATGTAACAACATCAGCACGGCAAAGAGCACTCCTTTAAAGGCAAGGAAGGGCAAAAATATTTTAAGTCAAGTGATAGTGATTGCTGTATGAGTCATATGATTTTTGAATCAAGCATGGGCAATTCTGGGCCATGCTGCTAGTATATACATATATATATTTTAGAGTAAGGTTCACAATATACAAAGCCTGGGGGTATACTCGAAGTAGAGGGTACTGTTAAAAGGAAATTTGTGAAGATAATGGTTAACCCTAGACTTGAACAGGTTAAGATTGCAGTGATTGGGGAAACATCATCTTCAGAGTTTGTTCCACAGAGCAGTGGGTCATGAGAAGAAGCTGTTTGATTGGAACTTACTTTTCACCAATGGAATATGGAGGAAATGTGAGTTGTTTACAACTGTGTAAGTACCATAGCGTATTCTTGCCAACCAGGCAGAACCAGGAATGTAGTTCACCTGAACACTTTCTATGGAAGTAGTGATAGAGTAGTGAGCGGCTTGCCACATCGCACCTGTAAGAGAGAGGTTAGAGGTTGGAGAATAATTCATCACCCACAAGGGCTTGAAGACGCTTTTGGACTCTATCAAGTCTGGAGAGTGAAGTCTAGGCAACTCCCACTCTAATATAGCAAACTTACCCCATTTTTGGACTGATCTGGCTCTTGTAAAGGTAGAGAATAACAGGAGGAGTCAGGTACTTACTGGAGTCGTACAGGGTGCCAACTATTTTACCTGCATCTTTAACAATGGGTCATATATACAAGTTCCACCTGAGGTTAGGTATGAGTTTGTGGCCCAATAGTCTTTCATCTTTTCATTGTGACTGGTAGTAGTTCTGGGTCTGATCAGTGATGATGGAATGTAACTAGTTTGGTTTTCAAGGCATTGAATGTAACCAGCCAGTTTTTACCTGACAGGGTAGTTTGTGTTAGATTGGAAGAGAGATCTGTTGCCAATCTCAGATCATCAAGAATTTTTGAGGTGTATCCATATATAGTTGGATCATTGGCATAGATATTTATGCACAAATGCACACACAAAACTATTCACAGTTATGCATAATTATACCATTTGAAATTCTTTTATTTTCATTTCATGAATTATTCTGTTTACCCATCTTTATTGATTTTCACATACCATTAAAGCCAATATACTCATTACTGAAATATTATGCTAAAAAGAAGGAAACTAATCAAAATAATTCACAGAATAAGGCTTAATTATGTGGATTCAAATGTACATAGCAAAAAGCATACATGTATATTATATACATACTGACAAAGTACACACAAGAATCAGGAAGTTATCCAGTTATTTTAAATATCACAAGAACCAATTGCATGTCCTTGTTATAATCTGATAACCAATCAAAATGGATAAACACTTTCTTTTGTAGTTAATCAGTCAACAGTGATATACTACGGTGTAAACTTGTGTACTGTGTGACTATTGGATTCAAATTGACAATGCATCAAAGAAACAATTGCAGATGATTCAATGACTCAAATAGATAACTTTTTTACTTAAATTCAGACTAATATCCTCATCTTTGTCATTATCATAAATTTTGGGCCATTCTGCTCTCCAGCCATCTTCAGGTGTCTTGTCAATCAGTGTTACCTTTAGGGAATTAAAAACTGAAAACCTTATTTAATCTACAGGACTAGATTGTTTTCATTGTCCATGCCTGAAGAAACCAAGAGAGCACAATAGTCAAAATGTTGCAATAATAACAACAGTGATAAAATTAGTCAAAGATTAAATAATGTAAATAATGATAAGTCCTCATCTCAGAATTATTGAATATATGATAAAAAAAACATTGGGAAGATAAGTTTACACATTTTATTTCTTATATATGTATATATATATATATATATATATATATATATATATATTAGAGTGTGCAGCTTTTATATTATATCATAAAGAAGTAATTTGTACAAAAAATTAATTAGCAATGTTAATGAGATTAATGGCAAAATCAATTTGCTAACAAAACTTAATGAGACATTAACTTACTATCAATTCCTTGGATAATATGATTCTTATATTTGAGTTGTTGTCAGATAGAATCAATGAGCCAAGTACTTTTGACAACTCAAATGTACAACTGAAATATAAGGATCATTTTATTCAAGGAATTGATAGTAAGTTAATGTCTCATTAAGTCTTGTTAGTAAAGGGATTTCACCGTTAATCTCATTAACATTGCTAATTAATTCTTTGTATAAATTACTTCTTTATGATGAGACCTAGTTGCTTAATTTGGAATCTGTTTCAAGTAATCTACACTCTGGAAACATCTTCAACAACCATACATATGGGCAGTAATCAAACTAAATTCAAGAAGGACAGTAATGGTAATAGTAATATTAGCCATTTCCCTATAAGAAAACATTTGGCATTCACTGACTGAGCAGCCAGAACTACTTTCCATTGAAATTTATAAACTCTTAAATCATTTTTTCATAAAAATAGATTTTTCATGTACAGAAGCTATTATCAGTCTTTCTGGTATTGATGTGAGTCTTCTTTCTAAACTTTTATTTGGCGAAATATCAACATCTTGATTATGTCATTATTTTGAGTTACATATTCTGTCTATTTTAGTTGTTGCCACTGTTGATAGTCCTCAAGTGATGTGGTTTCTGTTATTTGGTACAGTTCTTTGTTTGTGGTTCTGTAGCACCAGCCCACAATGCTCAAAGAAGGATGCTCTTTGCCAAGACGCTCAGGCTTTACATGCTCAAATCAAAGCCTTTTTTAACCATTTATCTTAAAAAGCAGTTGTAGACAGTTGACAGTTATTTCTGAACAGATTTAGCACCATGCATAATATCCATGTGAAAGTCTTGATCTGATGGGGCTATTTAAGAAGATGGCTCGAGTTTTCAGGTTTAAACTTCTACTCCTGTTCAAAAGACCAAGAAGTGTAAACTGGATGTGATAGGCAAACCTTTTTTTTTAATCATTTCACCCTAAGCCATTAGCATGCAGTGGGTTACAGGGATTGAAAGTGAAAGAGAATGAAAAGGTTAAGAATAAGGAGGATTGAGGTAAGGACAAAAGATGAACAAAGTTCAAGAAGACAGAAGATGGTGATTGACATTGCATTTAAATTTTTGAAGATTTTCATTATCAGGGAAGCAAGTAAACAGAAGGGAGTTCCACAGGCAGGAAGTACAAGAAAAGAAACTACTGGAGTAGAAGTGATGGTTGCATTTAACTATTTCAACAGTAAACAGGTGGGACCTAGATGCCAATCTAGTAACACACTTAAAGTCATGTTGTTAGGGCACCAAGGAAAAAATTTCATCAGCACAGTTGCCATGAAAATATTTGTAGAAAAGACAGAGTGAAGCCACATCACATTGGTGCGAAAGTGACTGATGTCTGGTCAGAATTGATTACAATGCAGATCCTTCTTTGAATTTTTTCGGGAATCTCCATATGTACAGCAGGAATATCAGACCAGATATGGCAGCAATATTCAATGCATAGATAAATAGTAGATTTATAAATGTGCAAGATAGATTCTGACAAGAAGAATTCTTTGGCATGACATAGAGAATCAACTTTTATTGCAGTAGATGAAGCAAATGATTCAATATAGCCGCTCCACTTCATGTTGGTGGAAAACATGAGGCCATGAAGGTGCAGTGACAGACAGAAAAATTTCTCTGTCATGGTTAAATTAAAGCAGTTTTGTTTTGGAGGTGTTAAAATTTACAAGCCATTTCTTGCCCCAGTTAACCACTATTTGGAGGTCCTTGTCAAAGGTAGTTGCTAGGTTTACTGTCGGATTTGCTACTGAGTTTAGAGTAAATGGTAGTGTCATCTGTATAAACACCTGGTTGAGAATTGATGACATTGGGTAGATCATTGATGAAGATCAGAAACAGCATAGGTCCAAGGATAGAGCTCTGGGTAACCCCCATGTTCATATGAAAAGATCTGGAAGTGTGCCCATTCAACATGGCCTTCATTTCATGATCATGTTAGGAATGATTGGATTAAACCAAATATTATTTCTGTGACATTGTAGTCACAGACATGTAGAATGTCAACATACCAAAACCTGTTGAATTCCTTCAAGATAACTAGACTCCCAGCCCAAGCTTTGCCATTCTTATCTAAACCATGATAGACAAATTCAGTGATGGTTGTTAGCACAATGGCAGTAGACCTGGTAAAATGGAAGCCATATTTACTCCTATAGTGGAAAAACTAAATAAATAGTAAATAAAATTTCAGAGTTCAGGCAGAGAGGTTAGAATTACAGAGTTAAAGTAGGCATTAGAAGGAACTGGAAACCCAATCTTAGACAGGAAACAATTGTGAGAAAGATCAGATTGTTTTAATTCATATTAAATAGCTAGTTACTTTCCAAACAGAATTCATAAATAAACAAAGAATTTTTTCAACCTCCTTCATATTCTGGATATGAATTTCAATAACTTTTAGCAAAAAAAAAAAAAAAAAAAAAAAAAGAAATGTGGTTCTACAGAAAGATGCTGAGAAAACCATGGCCTGAACATATGGGCAATGACAAAGAGAAAATGGAAACAAAAAGAACACTAATATTTAACATTAGGAAGAGATAATTGAAATTTCTAGGACACATAATGAGAAAATAGGCTTGGAAATGTGATACTCACATGACAGATTGAAGGCAAGTGAGACAATTTCAGCAGAACCATATTGAACATGCTCCTTTATGATGATTCTAAGATTCTTGGTGGGAATATATATATATATATATATATATATATATATATATATTAGGAAAATAAATAAGAAAGTAGAAAAAAATAAATTTTTGTGTGATGCGTTTCATTTTTTAGGACTTCATGTTTACATTTTTTAGGACTTCATGTTTCATTTTCTAGGACTTCATGTTTACATTGATACAGAGAAAGGGGAGTGTTTGCTGAAATCTTAAGCTTTTAAATTTTATTTCTTTTTAGTATGTTTTTGGGTATATAGTTTAGACAATTTCATTTAGACTCTTCATATTTTTGTTTATGTTTTTTTTTCACTTTGTTATTAAGTATCCCACATTGTGATAATAGAAGATTTGCCAAAAAAAAAAAAAAAACTGGAGGCAAATTTACTGTTGATAATCTTGTGATTAAAACACTTTCTATAAACCTTTGTCTCAGTAAATTGCTTTCTCTCTTAATTAAAGTAGAATTTTTTAAATTGATATTATAGTCAGACTCATTGTGGTGCATTTTCTCCCATACACACACAGACACACACACACACATATATATATATATATATATATATATATATATATATATAATGGACTCTCCCATTGGTTTTGACATATGAGGATCTGACAACTTAATTGATTCAGTTATGAAATTTTGTGCGATAATCTTAAATGGCACTTAAGAACCACTAGTGATTTACAAAGGAGGCTGTATATGGAACAAGAGTAAGGATTGTGGAATGAGATCACTGTTAGATTGGCTGACCTTTTAGATCATGCTCTCGCTTCTTGAAGATGATTCAGATAAAAAGATATATATATATTATAATTATTTTTATCATAATACACTTCTTCTTCTATGTGCTGCATTCCCTTGGTACATAGGCGATCATGGCTCTCCAAAACTTCCTATCCTTAGCAGTTTTTCTATTTTTGCCAACACTTCTACCTCTTGTTCCACCATCCATTCACACAAGCTCAACGGGTATTCTCCTATCTCTCTTACCCTCTATATGTCCTGTGAGGGTTAAGCTTTCCAAGTACTTCTTCCTCATTATTTGTACAAGGAATTTCAGCTTTCTCTCCAGATTCTGATGATAAGTGTACTTTTTAGTGCCATTTTATTTAAAACTTCCTCATTGCTTACATGCTCTGTCAATGGAATTCTTAGTATCCTTCTATAGAACCATATTTTCTGTTAGCGTTGTTTCCTGGCACTGCTGGTCCAATTTGGGGAAAAACTAAAAATAAAAGATTAAAGATACTGATATTGATTTATCATGTGTGCGACCATTTTGGTTTCAATTGGATACCCTAGAATACAGACTATGCTAAACAATACTCCAACACACAATATAAAAAAATGCCACAGAACAGGTTGTATTGGATGCTGTTATATTAGATGCTGGTTTGGAAATAACACAAACACTAGGGACTGTCATTTCATGATGTTTTGATAATGTATATATAGATCAACAGCAGGCAATGCAAGTTTCATAAATATGTATGTCTTGAAAATGTATATATATATGTCAGCAGCAGACAACATAAGTTTTCTAAAGATGTGTAAGTCCATCCACAACAGTGAAGGTATTAGTAACAATTACATTCTAGATTAAATGTTCATGGAACATATATTTAATTTGTATATTGTCTCCATTCTTTAAATTCAATAGTTCAGACCTTGACAGCTAGGACATGCCATGCTACCTCCATAGAATTGAATCATCCTCATTTCTTCTGTATTCCAACTGTAAGGAGAAAGTTTCACTCAGCTTTTTTTTTCTCAAGAACAGACTGCCCAATGGATGCTTCTCTGATCACTACAAGCTTAACCTATTCAAATCAAACATCAATCATTATTTATCCTCCATATCATCATAATCTTCACTTTCTACCACCTCCTTTTACATTCATATCACATGTCATTTAGTAAACCTCTACCTTCAGTGGCTCTCGAGTCTTATTTAGCATTAAAACAAAAATTCTGGCTGGAGCATGTATACTTAAAACTGTAGTATGCTGATTGCTGTTTCATGAAACATACATGATGATATGGTCAGACTGACCGGCAGACATGTTTTTAAGTGTGCAGCTAGATTTAACTTTCCTGACAAGTAGAGACTGTAGCTTACTTCATGTTTTTTTAAAATTACCTTGATCTGGGAAGCCAGTCTTTCTGCTCGTCGTAAGAATATCTAATTTTGCAATATCAAGTGCAATTAGAGCAGAGATTCATTCTGCTCTAATTCCATTGTCTGTGTCTAGTATTTTTCTGACGTTCCATCAGTGAAGCATGAAAAGTTGTTTCTACTTGGTTTGAATTTTCACTTGTGTACTACAAATGCTTATGAATATATCTGTTGGTCATGTTGGGTCAAATAGGAAGGAAACGAGCCAGACTTTCTTTTGGATACTTTTTCTGAGTTTTCTCTGCAAGATTAGAAACAATGCCCATATACTCTGCGATTCCCTTATTCAATCAAGAGAAAGTAAAACTCATTGCACCAGGTAGCCTTACTTTTTATCGATTTATTCTTTTAATAATATTTACTTTATTTATGTCAGGTCACTCTATTAGTGTTACTGGCGCCATGTAACCCCATACTACCTGCTACATGGTTGGGTCATCATCAACTAAACTAGTTCTCCCCACTAAACTTTTCTGGTGAGAAGCATGATTAAAAATAAGACTTATCAAAGAGTAGATGAGCCTTCTTGTAGAGTCAACATCAATTTTGCACAATGGGTAGGCTGGGCTTCATAGCTATGTATCCAGCCAGTGTAATGATGATATTGCATTGGATGAGGGCTTCTGAGACTGAAATCAACAGCCAGGATAAAGGGTTTTTTTAATAGAATTAATGGCCAAGGTGAGCCTTCAATTAAGAGGATATCAGATGTGATGTAACTTGGAGAGGGATAGTTTCTGAGATTTTCTTGCCCAAAGATATGCTCAGCAATAACGAGCAGTACTAAAAATAAGAACTAGATGAGATATCCCTAGACATGTAGAATAAATAAGTTCGGTTTAGAATTCCCTGTAGGCTACCCAAATCAATATACACCTGATGAAGGCCAGCAGGCGCAATAGCTGAAATGTTGTGATAACACCAAAGATGAGGACAATAGTCTGAATGTAAATAGTGTAAATAATGTTAACTACTTATCCCAGGTATTCAGAAAGAAAGAAATATCTAATTAAAATTTATAACATAGAGATGGAGAATATTTGATTAACAGCTTCATTCCATGCCTTCCTCATGTGTATGCCTATCCAGGTAATCTACAGGGAATATTGAACTGAATCCTTTATTTAATCTATGGACGTAGACTGTTTTTGTTTCACTGCTCATGTCTAAGTATATCTTGACTATTTCTTATTTTAGTACTGTTCAGTTATTGATTGCCCTTTTTCCATTGAGTCCAAGTATACACTGCCTGACCCAGAGATTGAACTCAAAATTACTGAGTTACCTAATTCATAAACCAATGCTTTAATCCATGGGGCAATAGATTAAATAAAGTGTACTGTTTGAAATTCCCAGGAGGTTACCCGAATCAACATACACCTGTTGAAGGCTGGAGGAAACAGCAGCTGAAACATTGTTGAAAAATTGAGTGACAGCACTTCACTAGACAATAGAAAAAAATTTCCTTGATGAGAAATTTCAGTAAACTTAAATAATGCCTAAAGGTTAAATCCACTTTGGCAGGCCTGTCACTACCACTGCTTAGAACACATCAATTCAGCTGGGGAGCAGGAGTCTAATATCTTCAGTAATTTGTTAGCCAAGGATGGTGAGTTCAATCCTTGGTTGGACAACAAGAGTCAACATAGTTAACAGTTGTGATAGCAACAACAAAGATGAGGGCAATAGCCCAAAAGTCAGTCAGTCAGTTATGTGCTATACATGATACATACATATTTTTCAATACATGACTGACGAGACAGATTTTTCCTGCAGTAGGTTATCATTTCTTTCTGTGGTAGACCAGTTGCCATCCAAGGATATAGAACCCGGTCTGTCCTGCTATTTACCCATAGTTGGGAGGAGAAGAAGTGGATTCATACCTTTCACAAGGGTATTAGCATGTAAGTGAATGTAATGGATTTGACTAGAATTTGAGCTCGGCTCTCTGATTCCTCAATCTGAGCCATTACCCATTACTCCACTGTGTAAATAGTATAAATAATGATGATTCCTCATCCCAGAAATTCAGACAAAAATTAGTAAGTGTTCAAGTTATTAATTCAAGTTTTATAATAATAAATTATGCACTTTGGTTCTTAGAAATATAAGAGCAAAATACTCACCTGTCATGAAGGAGATCAAAATTCAATTTGTTACTAATGAAGGGCAATTATATCTCTGCAGAGCCAGTTTTAACACAATTGGACCCATTTTTCTAACCGGGGACCCATGTAGAGTAATCTGTTCTAATTTTGTGAAATACACACATCACATTAAAATATACACCTAACACTAGATTGCAGGTTTTACAAAGAACAACAATGACTTTGATTTTCTTCTGAAGTTTAAAAAGAAATCTCCAGAGACAGAAGCTGAGAAAACTATGGACTGAGAAAGATTTAAAGAAAATGTGAGCTAAAAGTACATACTTAAAATCAGAAGGAGACAGCTGAAATTTCTGGAACACATAATAAGGAAAGAGGGTTTGGAGAATTTAATACTCACAGCACATACTGAAAGCCTGCAGTTGCCATTTCATTGTTGTCATTTCATAGTTACTGTTCTGTAAATAAAAATTACATTTTTTTCGATTTTAAAAATTGTTAAAATTTTAAAGCAATATTATCTATATATATTATAGAAATTCATTGTTTTAATATTTGATTTTTTAATGATATACTTTTTATGTTTTTCAATATTCAGACCCATCATTCAGTTAGATTTTATATGATTAAATACTATTAAATAATGATTTGTTATAATTATTTGTGTCAGATTAGCAATACTAGTTATAATATAGTAACAACTCTAAGTTGAAACTTTTGAAGCTTTATTTGACTAATTCAGCTTTGGTGCTGAAAACCCTTATTATAGTGGATGGTTACAAGAGAGAGGGGATATGGGATGTGCTTATTTTATTACAACACTAGTAAAATTCAATCAGCCAAATTGTCTTCTTTTTTATGTGTCATGTCCCCTTAGGATCATGGCTCTCCACAAATTCCTATCTCTTGTAACTCTAAATAATTTTTGTCTTGCTGTTATTTCACCTAATTTCTATTCTGTCATCTATTTACTCAAGATCACTAAATAGGTTATGTGTTGTTTTCCTCTGTCTATCTTGCCTTCAATCTGTCCTGTGAGTATCAGAGTTTCCAGCCCTTCTTTCCTCATTATGTGCCCTAGAAACCTCAACTGTCTTTTCTGGATGTTAAATATAAGTGTCCTTTTTGTTTCCATTTTGTCTAAAACTTTACTGTTGCTCACATGTTCGGTCAATGGTATCCTCAGCATACTTCTGTAGAATGACATTTCTGCTATGTCTTCTTCATCTTTGAGGAGATTGTCCAGCACTCACTGCCATACACGAGGACAGATATCATGTAACACTTTAGTAAGCTTTTCCTTGTTTTTAAAATTGAGTACCAAACAGCAAAGCATCATGATGCCCTATAGCAGTGGTTCAGTGTATCTCATAGGTGCAATAGAAGAGGATAGCAGGTGAAGCAGATGATTGATAGACAAAAATTTAGAAAAAGTTTCAAAAAATTCATATGCCAAAAATAAAAATGATTTCAAAATTTAAAATACTATTATGGATTACTTGTAATTGCTTGCATGACCCCTGGTATAAATAGTTATAAATAATTATTGGCTGATTTTATCATTGTGATATTTTTGCATTATATCAAGTATTAAGACTATAGTAACTAGGGTTCGCAAATTGGAGGAGAGAGTTATCAATGATAATGTTTTGACTTTATAAAAGTTATCTCCCTTTAACCTTCTCTCTGTTTTTTATTTTTAAATGTACTATTTATTACATAAAATTTGGTGAGGCACAAGAAAAATTTCATTCCAAAAATGTGGCCCAGAGAAAAAAGTTTGGTAACCACTGCCTTATAGCAAAGCATATTAGATCTTTATACAGCTAAATAAATGGGCCATGTGTCCTCAAAGACAAGTAGATAAAAGTGTTGGTTGGATCCATTGACTTGTCCCAAAGACTTGTAGTGGTAAGCAAAAACTTGGAGAGCTGAAAAAAGGGAGATAACTGAGACATCAAGAAGAGGCATGGCACGTGGAACTAGAAAAAATATACCCCAGTGGACGAAATAAAGGGTTCATTTTGAAATTCCAATTACCTGAAGAAGGTTGGAGCATACAATGGCCAAAACATCAGGAATATAGCAATAAAGATAAGGACAACAGTCTGAGCAATGTAAATAAATAATTAATTTTTGACAAAAACAATGATTTTTCCAGATGCAAGTCTGACTGTTTAATCCATAGCTGAGAGAGAAGAAATTGATTTATACTTTTGTCAAGGGGTATTTATGCATAAGTGAAGGTGATGAATTCAATTGGAATTTGAACTTATCTCTTGATTAGAACAAATAAGTTTTGAAATCGTTTTTTAAGGAAATAATTCTTAAAAAAAATAAACATATGCTAATTTTCTTTTAGCATTACCAGGTGAGTGTAAAGTGTCCCTAAGCCCTTTCCTGAAACTGATTATTTTTTTGTTATCATGTGCAACTGCAAAACAATGATTTTAAAACTGCAACTGCAGCATGCATAAACCTTAAACGCAAGTGAGTAGAGAAACAGTAAGTAACCTAATAAGTTTTGGTGAATGGATGGAAGAGCAGAGACAAAGATGAATGATAAAGAATCAAACATTACTTAGGACAGGATGTTGTGGAGACTCATTATCACACACATTTTGAAGGGATATAACACATAAAAGAAGAAGTGTTTTTTTATATTTTGGATTTTTTTATTTACTGTAGTTGAATTATGTGTGAATGATAAGAAATATATATAACTAAATTCAAGAAATCTCATTGACCATTTTTCAATATTGCAAAATATCAATGTCTGGAATAATGTAAAAAAAGTTACTGTATTATATCTAAATGAAATGAATTTCACAATTATTTGAAAATGCAAATCATGGTGGATAATTTGAAACCATTTTTCTATGTTATTGTTTCAAATTAAGCACAAAGTAATCATAACTCAAATAGATATGGAGAAAGTAATCACAACCCAAATTGACATTAACAAAGTAATCACAACCCAAATTGACATTAACAAAGTAATCACAACCCAAATTGACATTAACAAAGTAATCACAGACAAATTGACATGGATGAAGTAATCACAGTCCAAATTTACATTAACAAAGTAATCACAACCCAAATTGTCATTAACAAAGTAATCACAGCCCAAATTGACATGGACAATGTAATCGTAGCCCAAACAAGCATGGACAAAGTAATTACAGCC
The DNA here is from genome assembly GCA_903632075.3 of Acanthosepion pharaonis. Lineage (NCBI taxonomy): Eukaryota > Metazoa > Mollusca > Cephalopoda > Sepiida > Sepiidae > Acanthosepion > Acanthosepion pharaonis. The sequence goes on along the minus strand of CAHIKZ030004502.1, from coordinate 1,459,770 downwards.
CAAATTGACATGGACAAAGTAATCACAGCCCAAATTCACATGAACAAAGTAATCACATTCCAAATTAACATGGACAATCTAATTGCAGCCCAAATTATCATGGCAAAAGTATCTGCAGCCTAAATTGATGTGGACAATGTAATTGCAGCCCAAATTGACATGGACAAAGAGATGAATATTATAATATGATATAATAATATATAATAGATGTGGTTAATAATAGCAGATTCTTAATCCCCAACAAAATATGTAGTCCTGTAACTTACTGATGTTTAACACATTTAAGGGTGAACAAATCTTTGTAAAGAAAGACCTCAATTTAAAAAAAAATGAGCAACAGTAATCAATAGATAAAGTTCAAAAGATTTATCTTCCAACTTTAACTTGCACAGATATACCAATCATTGAGAATAGTATTTTTATGTCTTAAAAATTGATGTTGCCTGAGGTGTGGGCATGATTTTATTTACACCAATCTTGTAGTTTCAAAAAGATAGACAAAGGTATACTTCACATGAGTGATTAATTGCTGAATTAGTTTTCGTTCCAAGTTAATAAACAATATTTACTTATAAGTAAACCCAGTTTAATTGATATAAAAGAAAAGAATCATTTCATAAAAACTCATGTCTAACACACTCTCCCTTTTTCTCTTTCATTCTATCCTATTTTCATTCTCTCTCATTCTCTCTCTTTCTCTTGATATTTTTCTTTCTCTATTGATTTTTATCACTTCTCGTATCATTCTCTTTCATTTACTCTGTTATGATGGTGGGGAGTGTAAGTCATGGGAAATAGACAAATAAGAAGATACAATGATTCCTTGATAAAAAAATAATAAAGATAGTTTATTTCACTACATACAATTAGCTATCACCATGATGGTCAGCAGCCATCTTGGAATCCCATCTTGCACTTGATTATGCTCAGGGAAATAATCATTTTTGGGATCATAGGGTGTTATCTCCCTTTTATCTTACGGAGAATATGTTTCCCTAGCACCTCCCCTTTGAGCTGTGTGCTAGTATGACTTTTATTGTGGGTTGACCTACATTGGATTTACTTGGTTTCTGATCTGAATTGACCCCCTAGGTAAACTCTTTGGTTGAGCCTTAGGTTCTTCATTCCACATTACTGGGGGGCTTTGTTGAAGTAAATCGAATGTATCTAGCAAAATGTCCAGCGAGAAGGTAGCATCTTGTGCTTTTGTCTCTGTGAGATATGAGGATCATAGCTGATTCACATGTTGAACCCAGATAGTAGGTTTTATGTCCACTTTGTAGATGACATTTCCAGTGAATTGCATTTTTCTGAGCCATTCCAATAGTCCTCAGCTAGCACAGGTTGACCAGTTTTATATGTGTGCTCTATTGCTCCATGGTTGAACTGTTGTCCCATCACCACATTCTTTTTGCGAGAATAGTGTGTAGCTAGATGAATGGCATCTACTGGTAATCAAACTTTCTGGTTCATCAAGACTTCAGCAGGTGAACTACAATTAGAGATGTTTGGATTTGGTGTAGCCCTATAGCTTCCAAGGAATGTCTCTAGGATTTCTGGTGTGGTTTCCTCCTCTTTGAGTTTTCAAAGTGCAAAACATTCCACCTGACCATTTGATTGTAGATGAAAAGGTGGAGACCTGATATGTTTTATAGCATTGGCAAAAGTCTGAAAATTTTCCAGAAGTTATTTCAGTGCTTGCATCCACAGTCAGAGAACTACCTGTTACTTTGAAAATGATCTGCTACAGCTTCAGATCCATTATTCAAAGAAGTTTTACACTTTCACCATACAAAGTGGCCCAAGGTATGTACAGACAAAAATCTTCAACCCTTCTTTCAGCATCAGTCATCCTTGTCTGAGGTTGATAGATGTATTCTTTTTGCTGAGCATGTAATTGTTCCATCAGCATCATGAAATAGTGTCATGAAACAATTGCATTTTGGTCATCAGGGCATTAGCCGTATAAAAACCTTAGCACGTAGTTATGTTTACTGACCCAGCATGGACAAGCAACTAGAAGAACTTGTACACACATGTTCTAAATGTCAGCTAGTAGAAAAATCTCCCAGGAAAAGTTCCTGGCTTATTCCAGATTCTCCCTGGTTACATTTGCACATTGACTTTGCAGGATCCATAAATGGACAATTTATCCAGCTACACACCATTCTCACAAAAGGAATGTGGTGATGGGACAACAGTTCAATCATCATCATGGAGCACACATACAAAACTGGTCAACCTGTGCTAGGTGAGGACTACTGGAATGGCTCAGAAACAAATGATTCTGTGGATCTTTTGTCCAATAACAATGCTGCATGTGAGTGGATACACATTCACATCTTGGTTTATATGTTGGAAAGACACTTTCCAACACAAATTTTCCTATAAAGACAATGCCTGGAAATCACATCTTTTACTGAGAAAACTTCAGGAGCACAAACACGACACAGATTTTATCCTCCTAAAACAGGCTAAGGATTTAAGTTCTACTGATAGTGTTGCAATTACTGAATCCTCTTATATCTTGGTTTGTGTATCCATTTATTTTAGGGAGAATATGTCTCCCTAACACTTTCTATTGTTCTCTTTCAGCTATCTTTCATTCTCTCTTTTTCTTTTTCTCTCTTTCATTCTTTCATATTCTTTTTCTCTTTTTGTTATTTTTCTCTTTTTCCTTCATTTCTCTTTTTCTTTCTCTCTCTTTTATTCTGTCTTTCTATATTTTTCTTTCTCTCACTGCCTCTTTCATTCACTTGCTTTCTCTTTTTTCTTTCTCTCTTTCATCTATCGTTAACTCTCTCTCATTATTTTCTGTCTAATCTTTATTTATTTCTAGATTTCTATCTATCTCTCTTGCTCTTTCATTCTTTACCTTTTTCTTTATTTTTCTTCCTCTCTCTATTCTCTTTCTTTCATTCACTATAATTCTCATTCTCTATTTTTAATTCTCTCTCATTTTTAATTCTCTCTCCCTTTATTTCTCTTTTTCTTTATTTCTATCTTTTTCTCTCTCTATTGTTCTTTCATTGTTTTTCTTTAATTCTCTCTCTATTTACTTTTTGTCTTTTATTCTTTCTTTCTTTTTTCAATACTTTGTCTTTTTGTATCTCTTTTTTTTCTTATAAACAAAATTTTGCTTTGTCAATAATGAAGTCTTTTTCAGGAATCCTACCATTATTTCCCAAATTATGATTCTGTATACTTTACATTTGTTAATATTGTTAGCTTCCTGCTTTTGATATGAAAGTATTATTATTGTTTCAGTAATCATGATTATGTAATTAGTGTTTTTACTGTTTTCTTTTCACAGTTTATATATTGCCCATGTTGTATTTGCTTTAAAATTTATGATTTCTTCTTTTTTGTTAGCATGAATTTCCAGTTTGTCCACTTGCTTTACTGCTTACTTTGTGTTCAATGTTTTTGTTCAAACAAATCCAGAATTACACTGTTGAAAAAACTAGTCATCCATTTTGGCCACTAAAACTGATTCAATAGAATTCATACAATTTGACTGGAAAATACAAATTCAATAGGCAAGGAATGATTCCTTGTTTATTTATGTGATTTTAATTGATTTATTTCCAAGGAATATTCAAATCAAGATTTAACACAATATGGTTAAATCAAACAACATTTCAGTCTTTTATCAGATCAGTATTTAATGTCTGAATAATGAAAAGGAGTTACCAATTGTAATGGAATTCTGTTGAATATTTTAACCTTTTTGAAATCAATGAATTCAACAATTAGTTTTTATATATATATATATATATATATATATATATATATATATATATAATGTGCGATAGATAAATTGTTATCTAAATTAAACAAAAATAAAAATAACCCTGACATCTCATTTTAACAGATATATTTACCAAAATTACACAAAAATATCTTGAAATTCTAAAGAGTAAATTTATTCAACAAAATCACCATTGGCATCAACCATGAACTCCAGACGACTTTGGAGTCTCCTGCAACTCTTCTGGACAGCCTCCTTGTATAAGTTCATAAATGCTGCCATAATCCTTGTTTTCAGTTCATCTTTAGTGTTACAAGGAGTTTTCTTGATCTCTTGCTCAACTGCAAAATAGTCTGACAGCCATGGTTGGGTTCTCCTGCTTATATGGCATAATGCAGAGTCCTGTTGCTAGACATGGGGAATTTCAGCAGCTACCCTCTTGAACCAGGGCAGCACTACCTCCTCAAGGCACTTGATCTAGGCCTCCATATTGAGTCTGAGGCCCTGTGAGATGATGAATAAAAGCATAAAGTTGCCATCACTAGTGATTACTCCAAACACCTTCGTAATCACCCTTAGACTCATCCAACTCTTTCTAAATTCTCTGCACTGTCCTCAGATTGACACCCAAACACTCTGAAATGTTTGTATTGGAGCTTCTGGCATGAATGCCAAGCAGCACAGCATGCCATTTTCAAAATTCTGGCAGAGTGAATTATGTCATGGTGCTCTTTTTTTCACAGATGGTGCCCAACTGATTCTATAATACTGTGTAGTTTACAAAATCAAGAACAAACAATGCACCCATGCAAAATTAAAAATATGAAATGGCTACAATTTACCCATTGCACCCTGTATATGATAAATATATAAGACAATTTGTAAACCTCTTATTTTGATGTATTTTGCTGATCAAACAGCATCATCAGAAAAAAGAATTTTATTTCAACTAAATCTACATTGACAAGACAGAATGAATCAGCAGTGATCTTATGTTTACAAGGAATGGAAAAGTTCTCAGCCCAACCTGCTTCCCAAAATCTGACCAAAAATTCTATATTGTTTATTTATACATGCTTCATTAAAGATGACAGACAAGGTACTATGATTAAGTGTTTTATTTTATTTTTTTGTGTTTTCTTTTCTGAACACAGTGTGTGTAGAAACCGTCTAAATGTTCTGTAATAAGGGATGTTTTACATATATTTTTAATTTGTTTAAATTTTATTTTTAAATGGATACTAATATTTAAGTAGATGCTCCATTTTTATTTACTGATTAAACAGTATATTTATTTACATTTACTGGCCTGAATATTCAAGAAATATGCATCTTCAGGAGGCCCTTCATGGCCAAGAGGTCTAAGGCATGTCAGATCTAATGACGGTTTACTCTCGGGGACACAGAGATCGTATGGAGCTAAAAAGCACAGTTTTATTTTTTTCGCACTTCCAACATGAGCAACTACTTTCCATTTACCTACTTCCCTGAAAGTTACAATCTTCAAAAATTTAAATGCAATGCTATTGCCATCTTCTGTCTTCTTAAATCCTGTTCATCTTTTTATCATTTCTTCAAAACTCCAATACCTAATTTTTCTCCCATTTTCACTCCCTGTAACCCCAGTGGCATTCTCACATTGCTTGGAGTAAAATGATTTAAAAAAAAAAAAATTATCAAATATTCAGGCCAGTAGATGTAAATAAATAAATATACTATTTAATAAATAAATAAAAACAGAGCATCTACTCAAATATGAGTATACATTTAAAAATAATGTTTAAACTAATAAATTAAAAGTATGTCAGATTTAATCCATTTCCTAAAATATATATATATATATATATATATATATATATATATATATATATATATATATATAATCACAGCATTCTACAGGCATGAAAAAAACATGCAGAAATGAATAGTGCATATAAAAAAGACAAATCACAAAAGCATAAGCAGTCAATTGATGATACCCTCTGACAAAAAGATGAAGTAAGGTAGCCAAAAGACTTGTATAAGAAATTCTGGGACATTTGTTGAAAGATGTGAAAAGTTGAAAAATAATTGAATAAAACTTTGAACAGCTGCTTTATGTGACTGTAAGTTCAGTGATCAATTATTGCATGATAATAAATTGATTCAAGTGCCTTAATATTAATAATATATATATATATATATATATATATATATATATATATAATTATTTATCTAAAAATATGATTCCAATGCTACGTAAGAGTTCTCATGTTTCAAAACAAGAGCCGAAAACTTCAATATACTTATTTGAATTAAATTGAATTAAAGTACCAAGCTCTGTTCCATCTTCAAGCGAAATTTTTTTTTTTTGAATAACTTATTCCTGAAATTTACGCGTTTCATAAGCATATTCATTATTGAGATTAAAATTAAATCGCTTGAAGATGGAACAGAGCTTGGTACTTTAATTCAAATAATTATATTGAAGTTTTTGGCACTTGTTTCGAAACATGAGAACTCTTATGTAGCGTTGGAATCATATTTTTAAATAAATAATTATATTTATGCTTTACTTTTGTATCGAGCACTATTTTTTAAAAATAATAACAAAAATAATAAAGAACTTTGGATTATTTATCTAACAAGTTCTTCCTATTTTCTATATATTTTTACACATATATATATATATATATATATATATATATATATATATATATATATATATATATATATATATATTTTGGTTATAGATGTGAGTTTGTGACCCTGGGTTTCACGCTTTAAACCCATAAGCGTCAGCTAAACTCACATCTATCCAACAAATATGTAGCTCTATCTCTGATATTGACCGCTTTCTAATAAGTACCGCGCATATAATATATAAATAATTATACATACTTATATTTATTTATATTTATATACACTTTTCACATATATATATATATATATATATATATATATATATATATATATATATACAGACACACACACACACATAAAAAAATTATTAGGGGGATTTGAATAATCATAAGTAATTCATTGAGTCTGGAAGAATCCTCGGTAGAATGCAGAAAGCACTGGATGGCCATTTTGTCCTATTTTGGGACTCATCAGCAGTGTGCCTCTATTACCAAGAATTGATCCCAAACAGTTATGGTATAAAGCAAGCAACATACCCACTAGGCCAACAGGTTTTGGTGATGAAGAGGTAACACGATGCAATTTGTGAAGAACAGGTGCTATACTGAGTCTAGTTTGTTACCTCTTTGTCACTGCTTAACACTTGCACTAGGAATTTTCTTAGGAACCATTGGGGCAAAATTTTAAATCACAAATGAATGAGAACGAGAGAGTAGCTGATAAGCATATGCCTAAACTAAACTGGATTTCAATTTCGTGGAAATCACGAGTGGTGCTGACAATTATGCCAAATGGTAGACACTGGAACTATTATGGAAAACGCCTATATTGATTTCTTAAAGATCACTAAATAAGATAACAATACAGTCACAGATGTTTTCATATTTCATTTTCTAGGATTTATGATAATCATATTAACATTTACTGTAGTAAATGTATGTATTTTAATATGATATTATAATTTTTTTTATTCTTATTTATTGTACAGTAACATGATTTTATGTGCTTTTAATGCTTTTGTAGCGATATTACAATTTCAGTATTTGTGGTGGACAGATGTAAAGTCAAATAAAAAAATAAAAGAACTAAAACCGAGGTGTGGAAAATATAGAAAAATGCTATAAAAAAAAATTTACATAAAAAAAGAAGGCCGGGTCACTGTTCAAAAATTACTGATATAAAAGAAATATGATGAGATATAGCCAACAATAAAACAAAACAAAAGTAGAAAAAATAATAAGGGAATTATGAGAAGTAATAAACACAATAACATATATGAAGAAACCAATATGAAGAGAGTTAAAAAAGAAAAACATTTACATATAGGAAAATTTCACATGTAGAAAATATTCACATATAGAAGATAAGTGTGTGTGAAAAGTGCGAGGTTGGAATAATATTATATCAGTTGAAATTTTCTTCTATGACAGCACTTGGAAACCAATTCATACCTTTTATTTAGTAAAAATATTTTGATTCTTAAATTTAATAATTCTAATTTTCTCCCCCAAACATAAACTGCATCTACCCTTAAAACTACTAGGAGACATCTGAAAGTGATAATAGAGTACGATTTTTATGTAATTCATTTATATGCTCCATAATAAATATATTGAGCTCTATTTTGTGGATCAGTTTTAATATTTTATATTATTAGGATCTACTTCAGTTTATTAACCTCAATTTAGCTTTGTTGAGTGAGGTTCGAAACCGGTGAGCTAGCTCGTTTTTCAATTTTACTTTTTATTATCATCATGAGTGGTAATAATAAAAATAATTTTTGTCTATTCATGGCAATTATAAAGTTTGTACCACCAAACATATCTTTATATATATATATATATATATATATATATATATATATACACATACAGATATATATACAAACACAGACACACATATATACAAGGATGTGCTAAAAATTTCTTGGCTCAGCCTATTTTCAGGATCTGACGAAATGAGCAGAAATCAGACATTTGTTGGAAAATGGTGCAAAATAGTCATTCTGATGAATTTTTTGTACTTCTACAGATTATTATCAAGTTATTCTTTATAATTTGAGATGAGATTTTTCAATTAGAGAAAACTTTACATCTAAGTAAATAAATACAGTTTGAAAAATTTAACATTTGAATGTGGTTCTCACGGTTTTTGCAAACCGGCTTCTTTCATTGTGAGCATCTCATTTGTTTGTTTTGAATTCAAGTGGAAAATAAATTAAATTTGTATAAAGTTCTTTTCATAAAGAACCAGTTTGTGGGAACAAGAGATAAGTTACAACCCATGGTTTTATAAGTACATAAATAAATAATATATCTGCCATATATATTCATGCAAACATGAATACATATACACAAGCCCATTATATATATATATATATATATATATATATATATATATATATATATATATATATATATATATATATGAATATAGTCATCCGCATACAAGGCTGCTTCACTGTATCACAGCTCAAGAATGTGGCTAAACATCAGATTACTTCAAACCAGGAACATATATATATAAATATACTGTACATACATATATATATATATATATATATGCTGTGTGTACATATATGTATATAAATATATGAATATACATATATATATATATGATTGTATAAATATATACATATATATATATATATATACATATATACATATATATTTCTGTACATATATATATATATGTAAACTGTACACATACATACATATATATACTGTACATACATATATACATATATATGTAAAATTGTACATACATACATATATACATATATACATACATACATATATATATATATATATATATATATACATACATATACATATACATACATATATATAGTACATACATACATACATATATATATATATATATATATACATACATATATATATATACATACACATACATATATATATATACAGTACATACATACATACATACATATATATACAGTACATACATATATATATATATATACAGTACATACATACATACATATATATATATATACATACATACATACATATATATATATACAGTACATACATACATACATATATATATATATATACATACATATATATATATATATACATACATATATATACATATACATATACATATATATATATACAGTACATACATACATACATATATATATATACAGTACATACATACATACATATATATAAATACATACATACATATATATATAGAACAACATACATATATACATATATATATATAAATACATACATACATACATATATATATATAATATACATACATTTCATACATATATATATATACATTATATACATACATAAATATATATATACAACAACATAAATGAATATATATATATATTAAAACATAATACATATATATATATATATATATATATATAAATACAATATATACAGACATACATATACATATATATATTATATACATACATATATATATAAATATATACATACATTATATATAAATATGTATATTTATATATTTTTTACATATGGTCATTTTTTTATATATATATAAATATATATACAGTACAATAATAAAATTAGTGGAACCATATATATATATATGTGTATATATATATTTGTACATATGTGATATGTCATTGATATTTGTTGTGTACATTTGTATTATTTTTGTGTGTACACTTTAGTGTGTGCTATGGTATACATTGTGCAGCGGTGCGTATATGTGTGTCGTGTGTATATGTGTATATACAGTTACATGACGTAGAATTTATATATATACGGTGAAATATTGTGTGCACTAGAAACTTTGAGTTATACTATATAATTTTTGATGCCATGTGGGGTACACCTTTAATTTCTTTTTCTAGAATTGAATAAATGGTTCTAAACTTTATGGGAGGAAGGAGACCAGAGCTTATATAAAGCTAAAGTTGTTTGCCATAAAATTAATTCAATGACTATTCAAAATTGAGTTTCTACAAAACAGATGAATATGTGCATAAAAAATGTTGGTTTTACAATTACGATTTAAAAAATATTTAAAATATAATACAGAATAACTTGAAACATATTTCTGCTACATAAATATATATTAGACTTTTTTATATTTTTTTTTAGATTGACAAGTTAAATAATGAATCTCACTTAATTAACTCATTAACTTGAAATTAGACTATATAACTTCGTCTCACGTATATGTCGATACATTGACGTAAAACGATCAATTACACATCAAAACAAGTCCTGCAGTATTTAAATGAGCAGGTAAGAAAATGATTTTTTTTCCTAAAACATTAAATAATGTTTGTTTATGAAGTGGATGAAACTTTACATTTAAAATTTCCCCAAATAACGTTTGAAAAAGAACTACTAGTATAATTATTTATTTTTTTTTAAACGGTTCAACATTTTTAAACTTTAGTAAACTGTTGTAAATGTCAAAAGTATTTATGTGTCTGATAATATATTTAAATTCTTTGTCTTGTTCATCATTTATTATAATGTTTGACAAAAAATTATTTTATGAATATTCTTCAAATAAACATGTAATCCTTTGGTTCATACAAACAAAAACCAAAATTATATTTTTAAAGAAAAATATAAATGGTTTAAGGATATTTCCATAAATATAATTCACACACAAATATACACTATATATATACAATATATAACACATGAACACAAAATTATAAATATTTGTTTTTAAATTTATAAATTTTGTCAATCAGCAAAACACCCATACATATAAAAATAAATTAAAAAATTTTCTATTTTCACATTGAAGCTTGATACATATTCATTTTGTTACACAAATAATTTATTTAACATAAAGTTATATAATGGCCATTATTTAATTAGTTTTTAAAGTCAATAAAAATATAATGATAATTAGTATACATTTGACAAAATTTGATTGTCTTATGTGTACATATACACATTAATAATATTCATTAGAATACACACACACGCATTGAATATCAGAAATGATAGTCACACAACAACCACTGGCTTAATGACAATTCTTACAAATTTATACACAAAAACAGGAAATCGTTGTTACATCGTATTAATCTATTCCTAGTGCTTGGTGAACATACATACGCATAAGATATTTGTAATATTTTTGTGTATACCATTACCAGCATTGTCACACAAAGATTATATATATATATAACAAGACATATTTTTATACATAAACAAAAATACATTGGCAACATTTCAATTTACATTTATTTGGATACAGCAATGGATGTGGTTTGGATTGAGAATTTTTTATATATACAACATACCATTACATATATACCCAAATGCATAAATATGGAAAAAGTATGAAGTCTCTCACTTTCCCCCACCTATGGGTAAATAGCAGTAATGACTGGCTCTATAGCCTTGATGGCAACAATAAAAAATGGTAACCTATCAGGAAAAATCTGCCTCGTCAGTCAAATCTAAAAAAAAATGAAAAATGTTAAAAATAAAACTGATTTTTTTTTAAACGTGGTGTATTATATATATATATATATACATTCCTTACCATCAAAATATTTTCTGTTTGTTATTTTATTGTTTAAATTTATTTAAATACACGACCTGATTTTTACTAAATTTTTTTTTACATTTACTCAAGCCCAAATTCAAACAAAAAAATTAATCGTTATGAATCTGTAATCACTTCCTTTTTACAAATTTTGAATATTTTTAAGCATTCTGAATGTAAATAAAAAAAAAAGTGTGCAAGACAATATAAAAATACTATAAACAAAAAAAAAAAAAGTGGATTTTCATTTAAATTAGTGAAAAAATTCGTCGCCATAAATAAAATAACACACACAAAGGTATGTATCTAATCGTCAAGCCACGAAATCCTAAAAAAGAGCATATAGTTGATGAAAA
>CAHIKZ030004502.1:1385000-1442500 GCA_903632075.3 Acanthosepion pharaonis | reverse complement strand
TTTCAGCCTACACATTAATCTTAAACTGATGCTAGTGTCTAGCCTGTATTGTACCATAATTAAAAACAAAAAAAAACATGATTTGCATTCCTCAAAGCCTTGCGTTTTTAACTATTGTAATTACTAATGTAGACTTGATTGAACTTCTAGAGTGTTCATAAAATTAGTTATGGGGTGGGGGTAATAAATATAAAAAAAAATTTCTGCCATGACTAATAAAAGAAAACATATTTATAATAATTTCGATTATCTGTGAATACTTTCTGACAGTTTCATTAACATCGGACAATTATTTTTATTTTTGCAAAATTTTCGAAATTAATGTGTGTCATACAAAAAAAAAAAAAAAAAAAAAAACGTGCTAAAAATTGTATATGTTATTTTACTAGTTCCAGTGATACAAAGAGAAAGAGATTGTTCTAAAAAGAAGGACAATTTTTTAAAAAAATAATTAAAATAAACTTTGATCTTTCTTCTTAATAATAACAAACATTTAAATGATAAAATTTTGTTTTCGTCAAGTTTGGCGTCTTTTTCATCATGCTATGCTCTTTTTTTAGCACTTTCGTGGAGGTATCTGTTATGGGACCTTACCCATAATAACATAATGGACTATTCCATACGTAATAAATACTGCGCCTCAAGAGGAAGCAGGGAGTTCAGTCTGAAGTCGGGTGACCGGCTGATTGGTTGAACTCTCTGCCTTCGCGTAATAGGAACCCGAACGAGGCTACGCCGAAGGGCGAAGTCTTTTTCGGGGAGGTAAAAAGACCCTGAACCCGTTTATATGGGTTCAAAATCATATTTTTGGCAGAACCCATGGGCTCGGAGAACCCACGTTAAACCGGCCTTGTTTAGAAATGATGCCCTTTTAGGTGGGGACTAAATACCGTTCAGTCTGAAGTCGGATGACCGGCTGACCGGTTGAAAATTCTCTGCCTTCAAGGGGAGGAACCCGAACGAGGCTACGCCGAAAAATTGTGTCTCTTTCAGGGGGTAAACCGACCCTGAACCTGTTTATCCATTCAAAAAGCATATTTTTTGGCAGGGCCCATTTTCCGAAGATCCCACGTTAAACCGGCCTTGTAACAAGATATGCTCTCGTGGGGTGGTGACTAAATACTGTTTTGTTTGAAGTCTGAAGTCTGAAGTGAAGTCCGTCAGGAGTCTGTCAGTTAGTCAGAGGCAGTCCTCAGAAATCGCGTTCAGACAAATAAAACTAAAAAACTGATTGTTCCTAAATAACACTTTACTATCTCTCTGTATATATTCCTGTTTGTAATATATCTGGGTTATTCCATATCCATGTTCGAGTTCTTCTTTATTGGTTCTACCTTGGACTATCACCGTGATACAAGGAACCGGACCATAACAGTACCTACCATTGCTTCAAGGACTTCCTGTTGTTGTTGTCATCACTGTCATATTGAGGGCTTCACCCATCTCCTGCATTTCACTATTGTTGAATTTGCACCTATTGTCAGATAGCATTGTTTTTGGAGCACTAAAAATGGTTATCCAACTGGAGAAGAACCCTCCAATAACAGTGGAAGCTATTTTGCTTTGAATCACTCTCGCTGCACAAAAGAAGTTGCCGGATTCACAATCACAAGAAAGTAACATTTGGCCTATATTTTCAAATCCAAAACCACAGTTTCATTAAGTTCAGTTGCCATAGAAAGACTGACAGTGTGTCTGGGAGGGGTTCTTTTGAATTTGGTTTTACACCTCTCTGATACAAATTTAATTTCATCTCAGCTAATGTTTATTTGTATTTGCATCACGAATCAACTTTATGAGTTTTTTTTTGAGATTAGAATGACCAAACTGCTTATGCAATTTGTTGTCTATTTCATTCATATCCTTCATTATTGAGAACATGATCAAATTAGAGGTAGCATTATCTAGTTCTCTATAGAAAGGTAAAGAATAATGGCCTGAAGTGATGGGTTTCAGTTTAATTATTCTCTTTCCAACAGTCAGTGTCATTTTGAAAATTCATATCATGTTTGCTTTTTTCATTTAATTTTTGCTTAAAAGTAAAGGTATTTCACATTGAACAACATCAGTGGTTATTTCTGACCCCATATTTCCAATCAAACAGGGTATAGTCAATTTCTGTGCAGATTCTTCTGTAGCATCCTCACCAAAAGAAAATGTAGAAGCAAATGTTTGTTCCACAATTAAAGACCACTCATAATCTCTTAATGAATCAAATGTTCTTGAAGTCAATATTTACCACAGACAGTGGGAAATCACCCAGCACAACCCTTTACATCGTTCACTAGGGACTGCAACCTTGTACTATTAGTACAATTCGCAAACAAGGGCAACAGAACATTTCCTGGTGTATTCCTTTGCAAACCTTGATCACTGTTCTCATATGCATGAGGGCATTCACGTACCCAATGAAATTCTGAGTTGCACATGACACATTTTGAAACCTGCCCACTGCGACCCACAGGATTTAATTTATGGCTATGTGACTGTATAGGAAGTTTTCTGGTTGAAGTGCAACCATCCTGGGTGGCACAGGTATATGGTCAACTCTGTCTGTGTTTGAATCTATTTGTAAAAAGCGTGTCTTGATTTTCCATTTTTATCTCAGGCTGAGGGGTACATTTTACAGTATTTGAAGGAGTAACTGAATGGCCATTATATTTTTAATGGTTTTCATATTTTTGAAAACACTTCCTTCAATGCTGACATTATTAAGTGTGTATCTTTCTCAGGAAGGTTTTTAGATGAAAGGAGCAAAAATTCCATTACTGTGTCTGGAAGAGCCATTTTTTCTGTGTAAACTTAAAGTGGGTGTGGGAATTAGGAAAAAAAAAACTCCTTCTTGCGAACCTGAAACGAACACTTTACGACAGCAAACGAGCAAACGGCACCCACGACTGCTGCCGACGAACGGACGACCAACCGCAACGGCTTTTGTCGCCCCAAAAAGACGCCAAATGACTCTTCTTGTAGTCCTCGGTCGAGACCATTATGGTACTCCAAGGTGTTCCCGGCGAAAACACACACACGCAGTTCGAGGGCGCTTCCGCGCATGCTCGTTACAGTAGGTGTGGTCAAAATCAATCAGAAAAAACTTTATTTCTGTTTCTGCTGCACTATGCAAATTGTACAAATTATTATTATCTCTCTTTATCTGGCAAAAATAATACATCCAGGTTTTGGATGATAGTGAATACACACATGTCTATGTTTCCAAATCTTCATTGTCTATGTCAGAAGAGGCAGCTCTGGCCTTTCCACTTAAAGATAGGTAAATGACCAAAGCCTGTTTTGGTTTTGGAAGGTCTATCAATCTACTACAAATATGTAGGCTTTTCTTCCATTGTTGATAGGCAGATTAATTGTCTCATCTTGGAGGTCATTTGGAAGGACATGTATTAGAATTATCCATTCTTACATAAATTATAAAAATAACAGAAAAATAGAAAAGAAAATTCACTTAATTTTTGTTTCATATCAACTCTGCTCTTCTACCACTTGTTGATCACCAATGAATCAATTGTATCTGCAATAAGGTAATCCTCCTGTTAGTCTGAATATTGACAACTGAACAAATGAAACATTTTCAACATGGCTGCCAGCATTTTATAGAAGCCACCACCTGGTAGCACTAAACAACAACTGAAAAGACAAGGGCAATAACTATAACATTAACATATATATATATTTGACGTGTGTGTGTGTGTGTGTGTGTGTGTGTGTGTGTGTGTGTGTGTGTGTGTATATAAATATAAATAAATATATATATTATAATTATTTATATATTATATACAATACTTATTAGAAAGCGCTCAATATCAGAGATATAGAGCTAACATATTTGGCTGGATAGATGTGGTTTGTGACCCTGGGTTTCACGCTTTAGCGATCGTCAGACAAACTGATTAATGTTTTAAAATGTAGATTGCGTGTATTGGTGTTATTGTGGAAGTGGTGGGAGAAACTTCGTAGTTTTGTTATTCATCGTACTAACGCAAACATCGATGTATGCAGACACATATACATACTATCTCGTCCGTCAACTCATAGATATATAAACATATGTGGTCAGTTTCGGATATGACATATGTATGTATACGGGTGGTGTTATGTCTATACATACGCATTTGTATGTTGAAATGTTGAAATTTAAACATTGGAAGTGTGGCGGAAATGTCTCGTTAATGTCTCGTGAATGTATACATGTCATATTATGTATTTTTTTCGCTGAAAATATTTCCTCGCATGTATGTATATACGTGTGGTGGGGTTTTATGTAAAATTATGATAGGTAAAAATTATTATTATTTATATTATTATTTATATTTATTTGTAAATTTTGGAAAAAAAAATGGGTTTTATTTGTTATATTTAAAGCTGGTTATTTGTTTGTTTTTGGTGACTGTGTATATGTAACATATGTAATATATGATGTGATAGTAATGTTTCAAGGGATTGGAGACAATGATAATATAATTAGCTAATAGTTATTGTAAATTGGTAGAAATTGTAAATTGGTAGAAATGATTAGTAACGGTGGTGGGAGAATGATAAAACCATGAATGTAGTTATAGTGGTGGTAGTTAGTGGTGGTAGCTTTATCGCAACCGGACAGAAGTTACTGCCGGCTACTCAAACATCTAAAAGCGTCACCGCGGAAAACATAACGAATGCCGTTAACTTCCGGTGACTCAACGTTTTTTAGTCAACGACTCACACAAACTCAAAACAAACAAAACATTTACATACACAAGCCTTCCTAACCAAAAACAATTACCCGAAAATACTTTATATACACTTGGGGTCCGAATGGAACCCATGTGTACAGCGAAAAAGTAGAAGGTAATTTTCAGTCATCACTACAAAGATATCACTAACAGGCTACGTTGCCGAACTCAGCCTATATAAATACAGCGGACTTCTTCCACCAAATTAATTCGAACCCGAGCTGGGGTTTTTGACAAATATTGGATCGTTTTTTGGCCTATGGCTGAGATTCGATCAAGGCTTTGACTAGCTTGGACTGGCTCCGGCCTGGACCTGTTAGGACAAGTCATGACCAGCTTTGACTAAGCTCCGACCAGCTTGGACAAGCTAAACCAATTTTGACCAGTGGCCTTTGAGTGGAAACACTTTTCTCCCACGTTAAACGCCCTTGTGTCACATCTTGATTTTTGTGGGAATCAAGTAAATAATCCATTCGAACCCCTGGTTTTATGCTGGGGTTTTGACAAATATTGGATCGTTTCTTGGCCTTTGGCTGAGATTCGATCAAGGCTTTTGCAAATATTGACTAGCTTGGACTGGCTTCGGCCTGGACCTGTTAGGACAAGTCATGACCAGCTTTGACTGGGACAAGCTCTGACCAGCTTGGACAAACTATGACCAATTTTGTTAAGTGGCCTTTGAGTGGAAAAACTCAGGTCTCCCACGTTAAACGACCTTGTGTCACATCTTGACTTTGTTGGAATCAAGTAAATACCATTCCAAGACCCGACGTTTTCCTTCGGGGATTTGAGAAATATTGAGAAGGCCCATTCAAGATGAGGAATAACAATCACAACCTTTCATTCAACAACAGGAAATATTCGAACAGCACAACACTTTCTACATACATATGGCAGCAAAAGACAAAAACATCCACCAACAATAAGTTGGGAAATATTGAAAAAGCCCCTGCCTACAACAACATTACGAAAAATGCCTACTTTGCCTACACGAAAAGTAGCAATAATATCACACAAACCGCAAAAGAACTTACTAAACAAAAAATCAGAGATAATCTCCAAATGTAGGCATGAGAACAAGTACCTATTATCCGAATTCATACCAAACGGATAAAACAGACAAACCACCAACAATCACAGTTTAATTTCAAGATACCATCAAAATAATTGCATCTATCATTATTATCATTGCACCACCATTAGTAATCACTTTTACCACTTTACAATAACTATTAACTAATGATATTATCATTGCCACCAACACACAGCACCATCACTTACACATCACACCCACTATTAACATATAAATCCACTACAATCTTTATTACTCTACCAGCATATTTAATACCTTAAAACAATATGATCAGATATAATTTCCATATGTAACCATGAGAATAAACACCTATTACCAGGCAGCTTTAATATAATAACAATAATAATTTTGTAATTAAAAATTATAGCAATCTTCAACTACCATAATTTTTACACAGAATACCTATTATCAGGATTTATACCAAAATAAATTAATACATATAACAAAATAAAATAAAAATAAAATAAATCACCAACAACCACTTTTTAGTTCAAGCTACCACCACTAACTACCACCACTACAACTACATTCATGGTTTTATCATTCTCCCACCACCGTTACTAATCATTTCTACCAATTTACAATTTCTACCAATTTACAATAACTATTAGCTAATATTATATTATCATTGTCTCCAATCCCTTGAAACATTACTATCACATCATATCTTACATATGTTACATATACACAGTCATCAAAAACAAATAACCAGCTTTAAATATAACAAATAAAACCCATTTTTTTTTTCAAAAATTTACAAATAAATATAAATAATAATATAAATAATAATAATTTTTACCTATCATAATTTTACACAAACCCCACCACACGTATATACATACATGCGAGGAAATATTTTTCAGCGGAAAATATATATGACATGTATACATTCACGAGACATTAACAGAATGAGACATTTCCGCCACACTTCCAATGTTTAAATTTCAACATTTCAACATACAAATGCGTATGTATAGACATAACACCACCCGTATACATACATATGTCATATGCGAAACTGCCCACATATGTTTATATATGTATGAGTCCCGACAGACGACCAAGTATGTATGTGTCTGCATACATCGATGTTTGCGTTAGTACGATGAATGACAAAACGACGAAGTTTCCCCACCACTTCCACAATAACACCAATACACGCAATCTACATAAACCCAAATTTTTAAAACATTAATCAGTTTGTCTGACGATCGCTAAAAGCGTGAAACCCAGGGTCACAAACTCACATCTATCCAACCATATATATATATATATATATATATATATATATATATATATATAAATGTAATAAGAATGAAAAGAATATAAATTCAAATGTTCAAAACATTATTTAAAAGAGGGTTCAATACCAAGAGTAGAGCAATAGTTATTTATTATAAGTTGTTGCATACCTACAAACAAATAAACACTACAAAGATGCATATTTGTTTTGATGCCTAAAGGTAAGCATCTTATCAGATGGTAACCATCTTTGTTCCTCATCTGATGAGATGCTTACCTTTAGGCATCGAAACAAATATACATCTTTGTAGTGATTGCTTGTTTGTCCATATGTAACAACTTATAATATATATATATGTGTGTGTGTGTGTGTGTGTGTGTGTGTGTGTTGAGTGAGGGTGAAACTGGTTGGCTGTTCAATTTTTTTTTTACTCTTTTCCTTTTAATCATGAATGGTAAAAGCATGTCTTGCCATTTTTATTTCCATAATAAAATTTTGTACCCCCAAGAAAATAATGATTACATATATATATATATATATATATATATAAAAGGTATTCGTAAAAGTTAAGATCCATCAATAGTCTTTTTTACATGTTAAAGAAATATTATTAAAGTTTTAATTTATATAAAGTTTGTACTTTTTTTATTTCACTTTTGTTTGTCTTTTCATTATCATTGATACATGTTTTAATGACAATGACAAAACTGCAAGACAAAATTCAATGTGCATTCTAGAGACCAAATTTGACAATCATGTCCAGTGGAATGGTACCAAAAAAGTATGAAAAAGAAACACTATGTCAAGTTAGTATCTGTGCCTGATACAAGAAGTTCATGGAAAAAGGAAATGTATTGCAGAAGGCAGAAATTGTAGATCATCTATATGTGTTCTACACAACTGGCTTTTCTTCTCTCCAAACTCTGCAACAAATGCCTTGCTGCTTCTTGCACTCTAGCATGTTTCTTTTCTGTAGTTTCTGTCTTTAAGAACTCTGATGAGAATTCTAATCTTTCAAATTATTGTCCTATTAGTTTTTTACCTCTTTTTGGCAAAGTACTGTAGGCTTTAGTCATCTTTGAATTGGTTAAGCATCTCACTTCACATGACCTTTATTTCTTCACTATGACTTTTGTTCTCTAGGTCAACAGCCAATGTATTAACAGTTATTACTGACTGTGGCTTTAAATACCTTCAAGTTGTTTGACAGGGTTTGACATTTTGACCTTCTCCACAAACTCAAAGACTATGGTGTGACT
Organism: Acanthosepion pharaonis; assembly: GCA_903632075.3. Lineage (NCBI taxonomy): Eukaryota > Metazoa > Mollusca > Cephalopoda > Sepiida > Sepiidae > Acanthosepion > Acanthosepion pharaonis. The sequence goes on along the minus strand of CAHIKZ030004502.1, from coordinate 1,434,178 downwards.
GGCTGGATATTTGACAATTCAGTTGTTCTTAACAAATTGGATAATGAAGAATATGCTGACCAACCACACTTCATATTAATGCTCTCTCCTTGGACTGACATTTTTTTATCTTCATCAATGACTTGCGTATTTATGCTGATGGCACAAATATTTACTACTGTCTTAATAGTAACTAAAAGTACAACAAAGTATAACTAGCAGTTGCTCTTAACCTCAAGTAAGTTGTTAACTGGTGCAAGTAAATTTTAATGTCTCCAAAACAAAAGCGTTATCCTTTAATCATCATTGAGAAACTTTTTTTGCTTTTCATCAGCCTGGAAAACAACTTATTGCACCGCTGTCCTGGGTATGATGATAAACTACATCCAACAGCAAGGCCTCCGATCAGGAGGCTTTGAGGAGTGCGGAACCACCTCTTAATTGCTGGTATTCCCAGGTTCACCCTAACCTGGGGTAGTAGCACCTGTTAGGGTTCCAGCTATAGGCAAATAGTTAACCCCCAAACTTGGGGTCAAAACACTATGAAAGTGTAAAAATAGGTTTTAATACCAGCAATACATTTTTTGTTAAAAAAATTATTACCAGCAATAAATTTTTGAAGAAAAATATTACCACTATACATTTTTGAAAAAAAAATTTACCAGCAATAAAAATCTTGTCGGTATTAAATAACCCATTGAGGTTGATATACCGTAAAACAAACCAAAAACCAACCAAGCTTATTTCACCGTCTTGGTCTCATGTTTTTTACTGACATGAAGTGGAGTGATTGCTAGGTTTGTTACTAAGAAGATTGGTTCACTGTTGTGCCAGACAATTTTTTTCATCAATATTTATTTTTCCCATTTATAAATATATCATTTGCCTATACATTGAATATTGCTGCCATATCTGATCTGATGTTCTGGCTATATATCTTGAGGTTCTTGACAAAATTGAAAAAAGGGTCAGTCATGTTATCGGTCCTGACATGGCATCTCGACTTTAGTCTCTTTCCCACTGCCTTGGCATGGTTTCCCTCTATCTTTTCCATAAATATTTTCATAGCAGTTCTTCTAATGAGCTCTCCTCCTTAGTACCTTAACCACATGAATTTAAGTGTAGTACTAGATTGGCAATTAGGTCTCATCATTTTACTGTTGAATTAGCTAGATGCAACCATAAGTTCTATTCTAAAAGTTTATTTTCTCGCACTTCCCATCTGTGGAACTCTCTTCTGGTTTCTTGTTTCCCTGCCACCTACAACCTTTAAACCTTCTTCCTGAAACCTGTTCTTTTATTTTTCTTTCTCCTCACTAAAGTTTTCTCATTTTCTTTCACCTCCAGTAACCTTTGTGTCTTAGTGGCATTATTGCCTTGTTTATGATGAAATGATTAAAAACAACACCAACGAAAAAAACAAAAAAACAATGGAGTTCATGAAAGTGTTCTGATGTGATTAAATAAAACTTTATCTTTTTTAATAAACCCTATTGAGTTATCTTCATCTTTTTCATTAATTTTTAAAATTGTATAGATAATTTATGCACACCCTATAGGTATGTATGTATGTATGTATGTATATATATATATATATATATATATATATATATATGATGTTGACTTGCTCTTCTTTTTGGTAAATATCATCTTTTGCTTAAAGAGTGGAACTTGCTCTATGCATTGCCTTAAAGTCTTCATGCACAGGTATTGCTTAATATCTGGAGATCTTTTCTGCACTTTTCATCTTAATGTGGTGGCAATTGTCTATAAAGCCGTAGACGTCCAGCAACTGAAATGTGATATTCGCAGTAAGATATGCGGGTCCAGAAGCGCTTTCATGCAACATTTTAAATTGCATGATAATGTAACACCCAGTATTGCACCTGTTTGTGCCAAAGTATGTAGGTCCCTTGCTGGGTTAAAGAGCCACATTCCTTCAGCACATCAGTAGATATTCTCCCAAAAAATATGAAGCAATGGCCGTACTCAGACACGAATTGGCAACCACCATGTGTGTGTGTGTGTGTGTATATATATATATATATATATATATATATTAGATAGATAGATAGATAGATAGATAGATAGATAGATAGATAGATAAGTAGGTAGATAGAGAGACAGACAGACAGACAGATAGATAGATAGATATAGGTATGTTGATTGAAAATCCAACAGAATGGTTAATATAACATATAAACAATTTGGAAAATTTCTTTGACATATTTCACCAACAAACTGACATTATCAGAAATAAATTTATATCACAATAACCAGATCTACATTGAATGTGCCATGGCCTACAAGTCCCATATAATTAATATATGAATGAGTTATTTCAATTTTTCTCTTCATCTTACTAAAATTTATAGTGAAACAATATAGAATATGTAAATTTAAGAGAAATCAAATGAATAAAACTAAGCCAAAATTTATAAAAACATGGGTGAGCGCACTTTGTTATCATTATTTTAAAATTTATCCATTGTAGTTGTGCAATTTTTTACAAAACAAGCAGGGAGCTGACCAGGAATTGGTAGAAATGTAAAATGGCATTAGTACATAAATGTTATATGCACTTTAATTTAGGCACTTCGAGGCAGTGTAATTGTTATCAAGCTTGTCACGCGAGAACAATTACAACTGAGTAGTGAGTTTGATCCTCACTGGGTACCCCCTACTTTTGGCCTTGTACCACATCTAAGCTATGCTTGGAAAATCCCTATGTTGTTGCTAGATTTATAATAAATGTTGTTGTCAACAAGTATTTTCCGGTATTGTGAAGGTGGACAGGAATGTTTTTAGATGTTGTGCAATAGAACTTGTATCCAACAAATGAAGCTTAAAACATCTTGATAATGTTTAAAAATCACTATGACAATGGAACACATATTTTATTGCAGTTACAGTAGCATGTTTGTCTTTGTAATTTACCCCTGAAGATGATTTTAGAAAAGGTTGAAAGTACTTGGGTTAAAAAAAAACTACTCTGCCTTCCTTGATGGATTTCATTTCAACATTAAGCAACTGAGTAGACAACTGGAAAAGACCAGTATTAAAATAAATAGACACACTAAGTCTATATTATTCAACAAAACATTTGAATGAAGATATGCTGTTTAAATCTACATATATATATATATATATATGTGTGTGTGTGTGTGTGTCTGTGTGTGTGTGTGTGTGTGTGTGTGTGTGTGTGCGTGCGTGTTAATCAATATATCTGTAGAAAAGACAAATGGAAATAGAATAGACAATAGGAAAAACATTACTTGGTCATTGTCAACACATTTTGTCATCTGAGCAAATGATATTATTTTGCTTTGTACATGGTATCTATATAAAGTCAGATGATAAAACACATTAGCAAAGACTAAGTCATGTTTTTTCTATTGTATATTCTATTTCATATAATATAAAGAGGCAGTACCATATGCTATCTTTATATATTCACATATATAATGATATACCATGGTTTTTTGCATACATATATTAATTCTTCTTATTTGCACCAAAAACACATATAAATAAATTTATTGCACACAAAAACCCACTGACACACAAATTTATCAGCATAAAACCTAACCATAAACATATATGCAGATGCATACACATATAGAAAAAATTCTTAATACTGATATAAATTTATACATTATAATATATACATCCTAAAAATGTACACGCACACAAACAAAGTTATTGTTTTACAGCTTATCAACCTTTTGCAAGTCATTTAAAACAAGAAAAGATTTTTAGATTGTAAGAAGTTTTTGGAGATAATAATGATTTACTGATACAATTTCTAGTAATTAACACATATCTGGGAAGAAATGAGATGAATTCATACATTTACTGAAGGTATTTACATGTAAGTGAATATAAAGAACCCAATTGGAATTGGAACTCAGTTCTCTGATTTCCAAATCCATTACACGACCTGTGCATCTGAGCTCACAGCACTTGGTATTCCCAAGTGATCACCCATCTATGAAATAACCAGGCTCAACATTGATCAATTCCAGAGATTGTACAAGAATCGAATAAATAGCTATACAAACACGTACTCATATGCATATATATATATATATATATATATATTTGTGTGTATGTGTGTGTATATATGATAAAATATGGTTTTAAGGTATGCTATAAAGTAAAGGTTAAAGTACTCAATATCAGGGAGAGAGTGTATATAAATATAAAAGTGGAACATCCAGCAGCAAAAATCTGTTTCATGGATTGTCTGACAATTGTGTATAAGCATGAAACAGTGGGTGGGTATTGACTTCAATGTCCACTTTTATATATATATATATATATATATATATATATAATCATCATCAGGTCGAGCAAGCTCAGCATTTCATGACATATGGCTTCCATCCATTTTTGGTGTTTTATGCATTTGGAAGTTTATCCAGTCTGCATTTCGTGTCTTCAACCAGATGGTCAATGTACACACACACATACACATATATGTACAGGTGATCACTCTTTCTTCATGGCACTGAAATAAATGTACCTACCTTTCTGTTTGTTCTTATATGTAAACATATGTGCATGGCCATACAAATACAGAAGCATGCATGGCATACAAATAAGAAAACAAGAAACATGCATGGCATACAAATAAGTTTAGAGATGTATATAGTCTGTCTGATTTTGAAACTGTGGTTAGCAGCTCAGTCACACTATCAATGCTAATTCTAGTTCAATCCTTGTGATCATTCCTTGTTGGTTGATTTTCTTTAGTAGTATGTCAACCTCTATGGGTTATTTAATGCTGAAATCTATGCATGGAATACTATTGCCATATATGGTCTAGTGTCACTGCTATTCATCTCAAGGTTCTTGATAAAATCCAAAGACTGATATACAATGTGATCTGTCTTGACTTGGGGTCTCAACTCTAGTCACTTTCTCACCAATGTAATGTGGCTTCCCTCACTCTTTTCTATAAATGGCATTTCTGACAAGCTATTTTCTCTGGTACCCCAACAAAATGAATTTAAGTGTGCTACTAGGTTGGCATCTCAACTCCACACTTTTACTGCTGAAACAGTTAAATGTAACTGCCTCTTCTTCTCCAACAGCTTCTTCTCTTACACTTCCCGACAGTGGAACTCCCTTCCTCTTACTTACTTCTATGATAACAGTAATCCTCAAAAATTTAAATGTAATATCAATCGACATTTTCTGTTGCCTTGATCCCCGTTCTTCTTTTTATCCTCCTCTGTTCTTTTTATCTTTTCTGCAAACCCCCCCTCTATATCCTGTCTTTTCCCTTACTTACACTCTCTGCAGCCCCTTGTGTGCTAGTGGCACTCCCACCTTGCTTGGGGTGAAATGCGTAAAAAAACAAATATTTTGAACAAAATTTTATGGCTTCAACTAAATATAAACTATAGTTATTGTTGATAATTTTATGTAAATAGGTAGTATTGGTAATGTTACTATAAATATGTATTGTTCGCAATTTTTTTTATATAAAATGTATTTTTATACTCTCATAACATTTTGTTTTTATCTGCCATACTAACAGTTGCTACCACCCCTGGTCAGGGTGGATCAGGGAATAACAGCAATTAAAAGGTGATTCCACACTCCTCAAAATCTTTAATCTCCTAGTCCTTGCTGCTGGATGTAGTTTATCATCATACCAGGACTATCATGATCACTCCACTTCTGTGGCATTCTACCTGATGAAGAAAAACTTAGTAAATGTTTACTTACATCCCTATATATTAATAATAGATATTAGCTGATATTCAGTTTAGTTTGGCAAAACACCCACTCAATTCCCAGTTGATAAATAGATAAACAGATAATTATAGCCTCACTGGCAGATTTACACTTGTCAAGAAACATATATGTGGTCAGTTTAAAAACATCCAACCATTTAATATTAACAAAAAGATATCTACCTCAGGCAAAGTATTATATGAGGTTGAATGTATTTGGGATCATTGACTCAATGTGAACGATCCTTTCCTTAACTGTACAGAATGAGCTTTGCGAGGGACACATACAGTTTTGAATTCAGACCAGCCCTAAACTGGATGCCAAGTGCCCTAATTTGAATTCAGAGTTTTTCTTTCTCTTAGGCTTGTTGCAAACCAAGGCAATAGAACCCAGTCTGTTCTGCTATTTACCCATAGCTGGGGGTATTTGCATGTATGTGAATATAATGAACTTGAGTGCAATTTGAACTCAGGTCTTTGATTCCTCAATCTGAGCTGCAGTGGAATTATTAAGAAATGGCAAAATTTCATTAGAAACAAAGAAAAAATCTACTGAACTGTTAAGTAATATCTGCCCACCTATATAACAATGAATGCTGGACAATCTCCTCACAGACGAAGAGGAAACTTGAAACAATAAAAATGTTTGCTTTGGTTGTTACTTTTTAGCGGCATATCAACACCTCTATGGGTTATTTCATTCTGGAATCTAAATATTTTACATGCAATTTTTATTTTTATTAAAATAATAATGATTTTACGGAAAAGTCATCTAATTAACCCATTGCTGGATGGAAAAGAGTTGGAGTCATATTTTTCCCAAGGGTATTTGTGTGTAAGTGAATATAACAAACCCAACTGAAATTGAAACTTTGCCCTCTGATTAACAATTCTGAGCCATTATCTATTACATCATCTGCACATTTAAGCTTGCAGCATCTGGTATTCCCAAGTGGTCACTCATCTAGGTACTGACCAAGATCAATATTGCCTAACTTCAGTGATTGTACAGAAAACCAGTGTTTCAACATGATTTGGCTGTAAGCTCCAACAGGAAATGTTCTACAGAAGGATACTGAGAATACCATGGATGGAACATGAGAGCAACAAAGTTTTAGAGGAAATGGAAATAAAAAGGACACATAATGAGGAAAACAGCTTAGAAAATTTGACACTCACAGGACATTTTAAAAGTAAGAGGAGCAGAGGAAATCAGCACATAACCTACCTAATGAGCTTGTGTAAATGCATAGTAGAACAGGGATTAGGAGAGATAGTAAATTCTGTCATTTTCTTTTCTAAGAGCTACAAAGAACAGGAAGTTGTGGGGAGCCATGATTGCCCATGTTCTGAAGAGACATGGCAGAGAGAAGAAAAAGACAACGGTGCCTTAGTCCTCTTCAAAGTATCCATCCTGAAGCCTTCTGCTATGACTTTATTCCATTGAATGAAGATAACACAATCATGAAATATGATGTTGCTTGAAGTCAACATAGTTCTTACTGAATTCTGTAGTTAGGATATAAGGCTTTCTTCTGGTTTGCTCTGCTGACGATTCTTAGCATCAGTATAGTGATTTTCCAAGCATAGCTTAGATGTGGCACAAGGCCGAAATTATGGGGCACCCAGTGAGGATCGAACTCACTACTCAGTCATAATTGTTCTAGTGAGACAAGCTTGCTAACCATTACACCACCTTGGGGCACCCTTAGCATCAGTATATATGCTATTTGGACGAGTCCAAGTCATATTCTGGAGATGTATGTTCCTCTCCACAACACTTCCATTTTTTTTCAAAACAGTCTTCCAAATTCTCTTTGGGAATTACAGTCAACTGTGTTATTATGTTCTCCTTAATCTTATCCATGATTTTTAACCCTTTAAGGGCAGAAGCAGCAAGATGCACCTGTAAGTTTTACAAGTTTACAGTTTGGGAGTGCCTGAATGTACTTGCAATTAAGGTAACATTGTATTTCAACACATAGTGTTAACACTGGTCACATGATTAACTCAAGGTACTATAAATCTACAACTTTTACAAAACAGCGTATTAGTTTCTCTTTTATTTTTTTATTTCGTACATGCATTTACTATTTTATTCCTTGATTGAGTTCTGAAGAGCTAAGGACTGACAACTAGAAAACTCCCAATTCTTCTGTAATAAATATTAGTCTTTTTTTAAGTACATAACATGCATGTCTGTGTTATACACTATTATTAAATTTTGTGTTACAAACAAACAAAATTTTACAAAGTTGTTCATTTCCAAAACAATTAACATAAACAAAAAGATTAAACAGTGCTTTTAGCTTTTAGAACACTTAGGAGTTTCAGTAGGCAAATTCTGGAATGTGGGCAAGAGAGCTGGGGCAACAGATTGCAATAATGTGCAAAAAAAAAACTTGCATAAAACATGAAGAATATATTTACTCTGTCCCTGGGAATGCAAAGGTCAAACATTGGACAACATAACTCAATGGCATCTCATAGTCAACTGTGTAATGTTATCAAAGTACTTTCTTTGAGAACTCACATGCTTATATCAAATTGTTGATCTCATCTGATAAAACTTCACCAGGCAAATACATTTCCAAGATCCCAGTGGAAAAACCATAAGTTTATATAGAACTCAATGGGTAGAACCCATTTCAAGTGCAGGTGTAACAGGTCAACTTATTAAAGCACAATTTTATATTAGCTGAAGGCCATCAGTTCAATAATTTTATATATACATTTGCTGAACAACATAACATCAAATGGCCATCTTCAGTTCAATAATTAAATATAATATATAGAGAGCATAATGATGCTAGATAAAGTTTGTCGATTCAGAATGGGACTAGTTTAAAGGAGCTAAATTTTGAACATATATATATATGAAGATTGCATTTTAATGTCAAATGAGCAAATAGCATTTATTCTATATCTATTTATATCTACAAATGCAATTGAGCTTGTTCACTCATCATATATATATAATATAATATATATATATATATGGATGATATAAATTTTATATAAAACAGTCTTAAAAGAAAAGATGTATAACAAATTGGAAAAAGCTTTTGTGATGCATTTCATCTGTTGGGACTTCATCAGATAATGTGTTTAATGCTTTCAAAAAAAAAAATCATTTAAAAAATTCTTTAAAAAATTTAAAAGTTAGTGTCTCTCCTCATTCATGTATATAGTCATTCATCCGAATGGGAATAAAACATGCCACAAAAGACCTTTTCCAATTTTTCATACATAAAAATAGGATATATTAAATATATATATATATATATATATATATATATATATATATATATATATATTATAAATGATTGATTTAAAATATGGTTATTTTCGCTACACAGTTCCAACCATGTTTCAAAAATAGAAAAAAAACCTAATTTTATTTTTTGCAAATAAATTAAAAGATCTTCAAAGCGAATTTTGAGTAACTTTTAAAATTTACCGGTTTTAAATACACAGCTAAAATCACGTTTCCATGGTTACAGAATATTCTACTCAAATTGAACACGGGGTGTCTAGATTTTCCTTATGATCATTGCATCAGTTATTAGCTACATTTTGGTAAGGGTGAGGATGTATTTTACTCTGAAACCTGACGTCCGGTTGAATGGATGTCGTCTGAATTTAAAAAAAAAAAAAAAAAACGGTAAAATTTTCAACGTCATCTTTAAAATTATTTAAAATTTTGAATACTTTTTTATTTAACTACGATTTGAAATATTTTCCTTTTTAATTTTTATTTTACTACTTTAAATGTAATAGAATCTTAAATGTAATTATTTTAACATTGGATTATAGTCATTTTTTTTTTTTTTTTTTTTTATATGAAACAGATAGTTCACCATATATTATTTAATATTTCACATGTAAGTACTGAGGACATGGGTCATTCCTATATCTATTTATATCTACAAAATTCAATACTTTAAAATTTTATTGTTCACTTAATAGACATAAAAACAGCAAAAATTTAAATATCCTTCTGTATATATATATATATATATATATATATATATATTAAATAAAATAATTCTAACCTGTTCTTGGTACATACATATGAAACTTTACTACTTATATTTAAATAAATAAATAAAATAAATAAATAAATTAAGTAATCCGAGAAATAAATTCATTTACTAAATCCGAGAAATGACTTGGCTAATTTTGTATTCCATTAAAAAAAATAATTTTTAAATATAAAGGTTTAAAAATTGTAATTTACATATACTTGGATAAAAAATAATTTTACTTACTATGAAATATTCTTCTGTTATAAAGTAATATAGTCTAATATAACTAACAATGAAAATATTTCAAAAAAAATTGAAACTAAAATTAAAGTTAAATTGAATAATTCTAACCTAAATTTCTTTTAAAATAATACTACACGCACTAAAAAAAAAGAATCCCAAAAGCAAATATAGTAAAATAAAATTAATATGAAATGCCATTTCCCTTTGTACTTACATATCACTAGGTTTATATATATAAAAAAAAAAAAAAAATGTTACCTCATATACATTTGAATTAATACATAAAGTTTACTAATTCTGAGAAATGACATAGGTCTGGGCATTGTATTACTTAAATAATATCTAAATTAAAAAGTTTAAAATTGTATGTTTTTACTTACTATGAGTAATTATCCTTCTGTTATAAAATGTATATAGTCTAAATTAAAACTAAATGAAAATATTTTAAAATTTTAAAGAGAAATTAAAATTGTAGTAAAATAAAATGTTCTAATATGTTATTTATACTTTATACATATGAAACTTTATTAATTAGGTTACATATATTTGAAATAAATAAATTAATTAAAATAAATAAATAAAAGTTTACTAAATCTGAGAAATTTTGTTTGTAGTAAGTGCCAAAATTACTTAAATAATGTTTAAATTTGGAAAAGAGAGGGAAAAAAAAAAAATTTTATATACTTTGATATGGAAAAATAATCTTCTTAAATGAGTAATTTTCTTCTGTTAAAAATTAAAACTAAACAATGAAAATATTTTAAAATTTTAAAGTTGTAATTTTGAATTTGTAATTAAAATTGTAGAATGAATTCTAACCTAAATTTCTCTCATTCAAAAAGAATCCAAAATAACACCTATAGTAAAATAAAATGTACCATAACATAAACTTTTGAATGACCCATGTCCTCAGTACTTACATGTGAAATATTATAATAAAGGTTTATATATAAAAGAAAAGTTTACTGAATCAAAGAAATTAAGTAACCATTTCTGCTGTCATAGTCTTTTTGTAACCTCATATACATACTTAAACTTATACATATATAATGGATTCTAATACATTTAACTGTTCTTAAAAAGAATGTAGTAAAATAAAAATTAAAAAAGGAAAATATTTCAAATCGTAGTTAAATAAAAGTATTGTAAAAAATCTTTAATTTTTTTTAAAAGATGACGATAAAATTTTTACCGTTAACAACTTTTTTTTTTTTTTTTTTAAATTCAGACGACATCCATTCAACCGACGTCAGGTTTCAGAGTAAAATACATCCTCACCCCTTAAAAAATGTAGCTAATACAATGATACTGTCATAAGAAAATCTAGACACCCCGTGTTCAATTTGAGAAATTCTGTAAACATGGAAACGTGATTTTAATGTATTTAAAAACCCGTAAATAAATATAAAATTCGCTTGAAGATGAAATAAAAATGAAATAAACCATGGAGAATAAATATATTTTAAATCAATTAATTTATAATATTAATGCTCTGTAAATTTACATTGAGCATATTTTGTAAAAATAAAATATCTATAAGAACAAATATCTTTTTTTATTTATATATACAAAAATAACCAGTGTGGAAAAGATATATGAATAAACAAACACTATATGAATGTATTGTGTGATAGATATAAAGAGTGATAAAAAGAAATAAACCAGGGAGAATAAATAGATCATGAGATATTTAAAAATCTATACAAATATCTTATATACAAATATTTATCTATATATGTGGGCAGTGATCTCTGAAAATGTCTATTTGTATAAATATGTATGAAATTTGAGGGTCAATTTATTAAGTACATGAAAATTGCTTTTAATGTTTTAAATTTCATTTCTTTCAAATATTTTCTTAATTTACTTGATGAACTTAAAAGTAACAGGAGATTTACCATATATATATATATATATATATATATATATATATATATATATATATATATTGGCACAGTGGACAAAGGACAAAGTTTGGACAGCAGTGGCTCAGGCATAAAGACAAGCTAAAGAGTAACTTCTCAGCTGTCAATGCACCCCATACTAACTTCAAGCAAGTTGCCCTGGATAGAAATGGCTGGGGACATTTGTGCCAGAGTGATATCAGAAATTTCAAAATCAGTCGTATTGATCAGCTTAGATATGAAAGACTATTTCAAAAAGCATCTGCAAATATTCCTTTTGTTATGTCTCGAGATCCTTGCTGTTGCACAATATGTGGCCTTGTATACAAGTCACTAGCGGGAATGAAATGTCACATATGTCACAAACATAAAAACTGAATGAGATTGTCTGATTCTCATGTGTCAAAATCAACAGGAGAGTCCATCATTATATATAGGGAAGTATGTTCTGGCCACTTGTTGATCATGGTAGCATGAAATTGAGTAGCAACCTAAACTGTCATTTTTTGAGTTGTGTTGCAGGGTGACATATTTGAAATGTGTTACTCGTTTAGACAAAGTATTTTTACTGTTTATGTAGGTATCTGTGTTTTGGTCTTTTTGGTCAGTATGGTAGGTATCTGTCTTTTGGTCTTTTTGGTCAGTTCATGGTTTTTTTCTTCCCTTTCTGTTATCACTTTTTTCTCTTGGGTTTTGATTTATTGTTTTTTATTTTTTTCTCTGGTCATTTGGCAGCAGACTTTGTGTTGATTTTGCCAATAATTTGGTTTGTTTATATATATATATTACCTCCTCCTAATTTTTGAAACTGCTTCTAGGAGACACTCTCAGGACTATAAATACTTGGCGATATTTTTTCTTGCTCTCTTATCACTTTATCCACTTATTCGTCAACATGTAAACCTGTCTTGGAGAATGTGTTCCCTTTTGAAAATGAATGAACAACACACACATATGTATGCACATTCATTCACTACACATACTTTGCACACAAAAAGTTTCCACATTCATTTGCTAAACACATCATTGACTTTGTCACTTATAACCTTTTGTTGTTAGTACATTATCATTTGTTTCTACATATATATTGGTTCTTGTTGTTTCTTTACATTTCTTTAGTTTGCTGTGGGCGTTTTCAGGAGACACACGTGTTTATCTCTCAATGTATACACCAGTCTGCAACAAAACCTTTCCATCTAAAAAGTGAAAAAGAGGCTAAAGGAGGATATTTTGACAAGAGCAAAAATTTAATCATAAAATGCTTTTTTGCTTTTTGTCATAATAAAATTTCTAATAAAAAAATCATATCTCACTTTTTTTATACCATGTATAATAATTTTTTCTTATTTAAAGTACAAAACAACTACTTTTTGGGCCAATTTAAAAAATTACCTGAGACAGCCTCAAACTTTTGAACTGTAGTGTATCCATAAATTTACATGATTTAGATTCCAATATGTGTTAATGCATACAGCTACTGAACTGAGTTCCAGTCAGAAGAATATATAAATTTCTTTTTGTATTAACATAAATGTGTGTGTATAATATATATAATTATATATATATATTAGTGTGTGCATATGAATCATCAGTACATGGTAACTATTAATTTCATGCCTCAAGTAATTTTCAGGACATGCAGTGTTGAATTTTATGTTCATTCTATCCATGTCTAGAAGATTTCTGTCTGTGATATTAAACAATCTTTTTTTGTAAATATAGCATATTTTAAATTTTATATATATATATATATATATATATATATATATATATATATATATAAAATGGTCAGTTACTCAGTTTAATGTCTAGTAGGGTTTTCAGGTACTTTCCAAAAGTGCCACATGCTGAGATCTCCTCCCCAGGATGATAACATCAAGAAGTCACTTTCCTAACAAGGAGTGTTGTCCAATTCTTAATGTATGACATCATTTGTTTACATTTGATACACCATGAGCAGTTATGAATGTACAAGATTCATGGAAGATTGAAGTTTATAAGCAGTAAATTCGACCTTGCCTACCGAACGCTCCTTTGTGGCCGAGTTGGTTAAGGTACGTCAGCGTAAATGACGGTTCCGTATAGGATGCAGGTTCGAATCCTGTCAAAGGACGAATATTTTCTATGAAAATTTCTCGGACATTCAGGCCGGTAAATGTTATTTAATACTATTTATTATAAACAAGAGCATTTACTTAAATACTTGTATCTACAAAAAGAATGTTAAACATAAAAGTGTCTTTAATATATATATATATATATATATTCCAAAATTCACTTAAAAATGAAACAGTACGAGGGAGTTTAATCTAATTCTATAATTAAATTTGAAGTTTTTAGTTTCTGTTTTTGAAACATGGTGATTCCTGTGTAGCGATGGAACCATATTTTTAAACTAGTAAATTTATAATATTTATGCTCTGCAGAATTGTACTGAGCACTGTTTTTTTAAAAAATAAAAATAATTAATAAGAACACCAGATTATAAATCTTAGTTCTTTCTCTTTATTTTAAAATATATATATATATATATATATATATATACACCTGTATGTGCATATATTTTCATAGGCATATAATCAGTAGTGTACATTTTTATATTAAAATTTATATACATGGAAATAATATCTATAATAGAATTAAAATAATACACACATCCACAGACACACCTTCAAATTTCCTGACACACATGATTTTTCCCTGAACCTTCAAGTTTTCTTCAACACTAATGTATCCTGGGTATGACAATAAACTATATCTAGCAGCAAGAATTCTAATCAGGAGGTTTTGAAGAGTATAGAATCACCTCTTAATTTATTTTGTTCCCAGGTTCACATTGATCTGGCGTGGTAGCACCTGTTAAGGTCTCGGCTATGGGCAAATAGTGAGTCCCCAAATTGTGGTCAAAACATTATGAAAATATAAAAATAGATTTTTATAGTAAAAATACCAGCAATACATTTTCATAGTTTAAAAAATTACCAGCAATACATTTTTGGAAAAATATTACAAAAGCTTCCAAGAAAATTAAATTTTGGCATTAAATGACCCATAAGGAATTGAAATGCCATTAAACAAACCAAACTAAACAAAACAAAACTCAATACTAATAATGAACATCTAACAAACAATCGTGTAGCGACACCATCAACTCCCAAATTTGATAGATGCACATCCTTTCCTCATCTCCCTACCTCTACCATCTACAGGAATTAAAGAGATGGGCACTACCAGACACACAAAAAATGAACACTAGAATTCAGACAAGTGCACACATTCATACACAAAATGCACACTAACACCACAAGACCAAATCATGTAAGATCTAACAGATCAATGAAAAACAATCAACATAGAACTCAACCTTATTGCAGCCTGAAATCCTCAGTAAACATGACTAATTCATCACAAAACAAAAAGAAGTACCAAATTTATGGTAACTATTTAGAATATAATATTTAGAAGAGAAACCTAACCTTATTGCAACCAGAAATCTTCATTAATCGTGACTAATTCATCACAAACCAGAGAACATAAGGAAATTTTATTTGTTTAAAAATTGATTTCTTTGTCTGAAACAGATCATAAAACTGGAAACACGTGTAGCAAAAATATGAAGAATAAATTATAATATATACACTAAAACAAATCCACATTATAACCAAAAATGTTTGCGGTTTCTCTCTTTTTTTAAAATAGTCACTTTTCTCTTGTTGGAACAATTATAACTTTTCCCTATATATATATATATATATATATATATATATATATATATATATATATATATATATGTATATGTGTTTTTGAACAATAAAAATATTAAAAAGTTAAAATTTTTCACACACACTGAGTAATATATGAATACTTTTTGTTTTATTATTTCAATTAAGTTCCTCGACTAGTTTCAGCCAACATGCCCATCATCAGGAGAAAAAACATTTTTAGGAGAAAAAAAGTTTCTGCTTGTTAGTAGTAGTGAACTACAGAAGTGAATGACTTTCTGAAGAAAATGAAGTTTATCTGTAGTTTTCATTTGTCTTTTATCATTAATTTTGGTTGGTCCTTGTGTTGGTCAAATGGCCTCTTGTAAGTTGTTTTTTAAGATAGAGGCTAGGGAGATTCATGAGTCACAGAATTCCCTTTTTGGTCATTTTGACAGTTTTATTGGTTGCTGGGAGGGGGATGTGTGTGCTAAGTGTATGTTATCTTTTAATTCTTTTGAAGTGTGTATGATGTGTGTAAGTCTATATATTGGTATGAGTGTGTGTATTAGTGTGAGACCTCAACACCTCTGCAAGCACTCACTGTTTACATAATTAACTTCCTTCTGGTGAAGAGTTCTACAGAGCAACACTTCCAGGACAAGGGGGGTGAAAAATAAAGATGTAGCTAGCCACACACAATTTGTTATCTATTTAATCGTACGCTTAGAAATCAATTTATAATACTTAATTTTCAATGGTTTTTGAGATATATCAATTTAATTACACTAACACCATATATTCAGGTTTACAATAATTTTGTCATGGCTCCACAGATTTAACAATTGAAATTACTTCAGGGCTAATAGAATTAATTCAGTATATGACATGTACATATTTTTTTAATATTTGAATTTTATTAACACATGTGCAGGGTGGTCTGAAAATCTTGTCACCCCTACCAAAAAGTAATGGGAACAATAGAAGAACATGTAATACAGTAATACAAAGCACATGTACTGGATTCAGTTTATTCACTTTCACTGATGCTATATGTCTATATCTTTGAAATGAGGTATTATGATTACTTGCATTATTTACATTATTTGGACTGTTATCCTCATCTTCATTGTCATATTCACAACATTTCGGCTGTTGTACACTCTGGTCTTCTTCAGGTGATTGGAATTTCAAATTGAACCCTTTATTTCCACTGGGGTAGATTGTTCTAGTTCCATGTGCCATGCCTCTTCCAGATGTCTCAGTTATTTCTCTTTAACTCAACTCTCCAAGTTTTTGGTTCACCACAGGTCCCAGTGGATAAAGATGTTGGTTAGATCCAGTGACTAGACCCAAAGTGTTATGAGTTCAGTGCCAGGCCAGTTGGAGTGGAATATTATTAGAGTTAATATATTTAAATCAATTGCAGTTTAATTTTGAATCTGAATTTAAGTCCAGATTAAGATTTAAGATTGAAAATAACGTTGAAAATAAGAAATATAAATTCTAAATTAGAGAGACGCTGGTTTTGAAAATATAAGTAAACAAAAAACATTGGGTACTGTTTTTTCTTACACTATGGAGTATTTATATTTATTAGTATACGATTGCTCACTCAAGCAGCTACCTATATTTATCCATTCGGTTATATATATATATATATATATATATATATATATATATTTGTATAATTAGGCAGCAATCCTTCCTTTATGCATGTTTTGTTAAAAACGACAGACAAGGTACTACATTTGAGCTTTTTATTTAATTTTTCTTGTGTTCTGACAAGAGCTTTCTTTTCTGGACAAAGAGTGTGTAAGAACTGTCCAATGTTCTGTTTTTCCGAGCGCTTTTCACTATACTTTTAGCCATTATCAAGGATGGTTCAATGATGGATATTCATTATCAAGTAGAGTGTGTGTTCTATGTATGTTCAGTGTGTGGTAGTGATGTTTTAGTTTCCGAATACAGTTAGCACATTGTGGCTTTGTTCATAATTGATATTGTTAAGAGTTGGCTTTTTCTTTTTTATTATTAGAGCTTCCATTATTTTTAGTCTTTTTTGCAAGTGGATGCAGTTAATATATTAGTGTTTTCTACTAGTATGTTCCTAATAGTGTCGGTAAATCTGAGTGTGTGTTTAAATGTGTTCTGATGGAACTGTGATCAGATAGGTGTAATGTAAGACGTCTGGATAAACATGTGGTTTGTGTAGCCCGATGTAATTATTTATGAGTCCGGTTTGGTGAGGAACGCAGTTCCTTAAAGGGCATTGAACTCATAAATAATGTTCGCTCTTTGTAATTTTGACTTCGTTGGTGTGTTGTTATTTTTGAGGATAAGGTTGGCCGTCTTAAATTTTTTTATAATAGATAATAAGTTTGATTTTTTTTATCCGGGTCAATAGGAGTAGTATATTTCTTTATAATATGTCTTAGAGCAGATTCATCTTGCTTGTAATTAATATGCATTTGGTTTTTGTAATAAATGTGTATGTGATTTTTAGTTGTGTGTTCGCTATCATTATTACTTGCTTTGGGGAGGAATATTCTAATTTGTTGGTCTATAAGGTAGTTAGGGAAACCGTTGTTAATTAGTGTTTGTTTAACGTTGTTAAGTTCTTTGAGAAAAGAGTAGTCGAGAGGATGAGTTCTGTTGGGCTCTATTTAGAAAGTTTTTATTACAGCTATTTTGTACCTAAGTGGACATTCGCTTTTGAAATTAAGGTGGCACGAGTTTTTGCTGGTGGGTTTTTTGTATAATGATGTAATGAAAGTGTTATTGTTATGTTCAACGAGGATATCTAAGAATGGTAGTTTGTTTTTTTGGCTAAGTTCATATGTAAAATTAAGGACGGAGTTTTTCTCAAATGTGGTCTTAAGTGTCTCTATTTCTTTAATGTTATCAGCTAAAATGAATATATCATCTACGTAGCGAACATAGATTTTCGGTTTGTGGACCTGTGTAAATATGGTATTTTCTACGTAGGACATATAATAGTTAGAGAAGCATGGACCCAATGGATTTCCCCCATACTAACACCATTAGTTTGGGTATAAATATTGCCATTATGGTCATAGAAGGGACTTTTGGTTTGTGCATGCGTAGTAATTTTTTTAGGATAGGTGGTTTGATGGATGGCGGAGGGATGGAATTATTATTGTATATAGAGTTGAGGATAATATCGATAGTTTTATCAACAGGGACGTTTGTGAATAAGTTTTCAACGTCCAGTGACGCTATTATACCTTGATTTGTTCCATTTGTAGTTTTTAAAATTTGTAGGAATTCGTGGGTGTATATATATATAAAACAAATAACTCCCAAAGAATTTGTCAAATGGCACACAAGTATAAAGTGGCAGAATATTGGACATTATTACAAAAAGGTGTTATTTTGACCAGCTACTATTATAAGTTTCATGCATGCAGTCATCAGGTAGCCATTAGTTGTTATTGAAGGTATATACACTTATACTCTCCTGGCCATTTTGGTTGGTGTGTGGATTATGCATATACACCATTAACCCTTTATATAATGTTTTGCAGTAGGTGAGGGAGTATGTACACACACTTACAATGGTATTCTGAGTAGAGATTGGTTCTATGGGTCTTGATGAAACACAAAATGTGCCTGAGTGGGGGATCTGCAATGGAGATAAGCTAATCACTGTAGCTGTTTGGTGTACTTGGAAACAAGCAGCCATTATTATTATTATTATTGTGTGTGTATGTGTATGCTTATAAGGTGTGTGAAAATTTCCAGATATGTTATTGAAAAAATCCAGTTTCCAGTTTGTTGTCAGTATCTAGTTTAAAATAGAAGTAAAAATATAAAAATGGACACTGGGAACTTTTATACACGTGCACATGTACATGCACACATATTTTGAGTCAATAAGTGAGACAGCTGAAAGCTGTGACATCTTTTGTTGCATCACAACAGTTTATTTACTCGCTATTATTCTGAAATATATTTTTCATCCTATTTTCCACATGCACACACACACACGTGTATTTTTGAAGGCACAGACACTGACACTCACTTCTAATATTGTTCCATTGGCTGATCTAAATTCTACTGTTGACACAGATTATTTTTTTCATGCCATTCAAATGTGATATGCTTTACTTGTAAGGTTGACTGAAATATCCAGAAAAACCTGTTTGAAGACACCCAATTTCTGTACTGTTATAATATGAAGTCGACAAACATTAGTGATATTTACATTACTCATTGTAATTACACCATTAATGTACACTGCAGGACATTATTATTACATCGAAAACTTGAAAATACTATAATTATGATAGCTCAAGCCTATGTTGCCTTGAATAAAATGGATGTAATTTAGAAATCCAATCTATCAGAAAACCTTAAATAGACATTCTGTTGCACCACTGTAGCAGTGGTTTTAATGTATATTGCCACTGCTTGGATATTAACTAAAACTCTTGATAGAACCTATACGCAGATGCTGAAAGTGAGAATAACATTTCTTGGAGACAACACCCAACTAAATCACATGCCAGACACAATAGTTCCCCCCAAAAAGTCAATGCAATAAGCATCAAAATACATATCTCACCTCACAATTTCTTCTTTCAGATAACCAATATTTTTCACTTCTCTATGGCAGCTGCTGTTGTATTAATGGTTATTGCTGAAAGAAATCTTTAGATTCTTTAGAATGTCTGAACTTGAGCCATTGCTTTGGATATCCTCAAGGCATTTGACACGGTTTGGTATACTGGTCTTCTTCCCAAGTGGAAAGTTTATGGTATTAATTGGAGTTCTAAACAATGAGAAAGATATCATTCCTTCTTATTTCTTTCCTCTGGGATTAAGGGTCAATGGTATTGACTATGAGAGAGGGTTGTGAGGCTTTGGTGCTAATAAAATAGTTAAATATAAGAGAGCTATAAACTATATATTAACTTAACTCAGCACCTGAAGATTGTGTGTTGTGTTGTGCTACCACTTCAGAAAAAAATGTACATTTATTATTTATCAATATAGAGTATTATATATATATATATATATATATATATATATATATATTTCTATAGTAAAGGGAATAAATCTGTTGGTATATAATCCAAGTGGATCCTAGTAATATATAATATTAAAACTGATCCACCAAAAGAGCTCAATGTATTTATTTGTGAGACCATGAGCAAAGGAAGATGATCCGCCTACCAACAAGACTCAGCCCCATCTCATAAGGCCAACATGACCCATGAATGTATGTTACAATTTCTATGATCGTACGGCCTCCCAGCTTTCCAAACCTGAATTCATTGGCCTAATATATGTGATGTAATTGAGAGTGACATCAATCAATGTCCCTATAACACTATAAAATCTCTGAAGTGTGTCATATCTTGCACATATCTGTCCAAAATAGAGATAATCTGATTCAGGCATCTCAATATTTCAGAACTTATATTAAATCACTCATTGATGCTAATGTATGGTATTTTTAAAATAATTTTTTAGAATTATTTCATTATTTTCAGTGGGTATCTCTTTTTTTCTTAAAACAGTGATAACCTAACTCCTGCAAAAAGAAAAAATTCTGTCATGAACATTCCAAAAATGTCAAGAATGTATAGACATAAAATGTCTTAAAATATATATATATATTTATATATACACACACACACATATATATATATATATATTTATACACACACATATATATATTTATACACACACACACACATATATATTTATACACACACACATACATATGAAGAAACATAGTTTTAAGATGTGCTATATTTATGGGATAAAGTGCTCAATATCAGAGATAGAGCATATGTGAATATAAAAGTGAACATTGAAGTCAACACTCAGAGGCTGTTTCATGCTAGATGCAATCATCATGCCACCATGGCCTGACTAATGCGTCTGAAGTGGTAGTACAACACTGAATTTTATATACAACATGCTATCTTCAGTTAAGTTAATATATAGTTTATAGTTCTGTTATATTTAACTATTTTATTATCATCAGCACTCAATGTAAAATATTATATATGTTTGTTTTTCATTCTTATGGAGGGAGAGAGAGAGATCATGTTTATTCTGAGCAATCAGCAATGAACCAAGAATACCGGCACTCTTTAAGATGACAGGAATAGCTTAAATGATATAAAATCATGATAAAAATCAATGTTTTTATAATTAATCTCCTGTTTTTAAATAACTGGCTGCACCCTTGTTTGGCCTTACTCTATAATTTTATCTTTTGACAACTACAAAAATTCCCCATATTTTACATGATAAACTAATATTTAAATCTAAATTTGCTTACAGAAATAATATTGCTTTGATAAAATAAACAGTTTTTAAAAACATAAAAAGAGTTTAGCTTTTTTTTAAACTAATGTTAACCAGAAGAGTATTAATCTTATCAGAAGATGTCTACTTTGAAAAAAAAGTCAATGAGAATTCAATCTCAGAGAATAAAAGAAAATGTCAGAAGACATTTATTATAATCATGGATAAGATCAAACTGTTATTGCTATCAAAATTACTCACTCACTCAATTCCCATAGACTCCCTGAGAAGTATAGGCAACAACTCTCAAGTCTCATAGACTTCCTGAGGAGAATGGGGGAAACAGTTCTCAAATCCCATAGATGCTCTAAAGAGTATGGGGGCCACAGCTCTCAACTTACAGAGGCTTCCTGAGGAGTATAGTGCCACAGCTCTCAGCATGATAAACATTGCTGTTTTGGTTTCCAAAGCAAGTACTAGGTTTTTACAAGATGGAATTGCAAGCCCCATGCCCAAATGGTTTTGAATTCAGAATTGTCATTCTCCTAGACTGGTTGGTAACCAGTTTAGAAGAAGAGACAAGTCTGCCCTACTATTTAACCCATAACTGGGGGAGATGGATTCCTACCTTTCCTAAGAGTATTTGCATGTAAGTGAATGCAATGAACCCAATTAGAATCTATACTTGGATCTCTAATTTTTAATCCATTATACCAACCACATATCCCAAATCAGTCAGTCAAATGCTTTATTTAAAACTTGGCTATTCTGTGTTACATATCAAAATAACACTAAAATTAAATTGTGATAAATATTGTCCAACATGAATTTGTACATTACTGGTGTTATTTTCATATAATACACAAGCAAGATTCTTTTAACCATTTCAATTTAATTTTTTGCCACTGTTTAATTAAAAAAAATAATTAATTACATTGGATCTATGTAATAAATAGAAACTTATTTTGATGCATTTGTTAAAGCTTAGCTTTTTTTATGTTTAGTTTTTAGATTGAATAAAAAAATATTTAAAAAAAAAACTGTCCTTTATTAAACAAAATGCATGAAATATTGTACAATTCATTCATTAACTTTTCCATTTCTTATTTAAAAAAATAATTGAATGGCAATGTCAAATTGAAAATACTTAAGTATAGTCATAGTTTAGGTTATCTTTTCTACTGCTAGCTATTGCATATGTTTCTTGATACCTGGCTACTGCAGGGGTGAACAAAAACTTGGAGATTTGAGTTAAAGGGAGATAACTGAGACATCTGGAAGAGGCATGGCATGTGAAAATAGAACAATATACCCCAGCGAACGAAATAAAGGGTTCAGTTCAAAATTCAAAATTACCTGAAGAAGGCTAGGGAGTACAACGGCCAAAATGTTGTGAATATGTCTGAACACTGTAAATAATGTAAATAGTAACTTATGGGGTTATTATTTAGTAAATGTTTGAAATACAAAACAAAAAAAAATTTTAAGATGTTGTTAAAAGCATTCTTAAAACTTGTTATTAATGTTGAGGGCTGGAAACATTGACAGAAAATTGATCAATGTGGGGAAAAATGGTAAATGATGGTTTTAAGGAATTTAGGGAAAAGAGGGTGGATAAGGAAATCTTGAAAAGGGCTTTTATAAAAAAAAGACATGAACTCAATCCCAGATAATCTTCAGCCTCAACATACATGTAACATCTGCGATAGAGTCTCTTTATCCAAAGCAGGGCTAACATGTCATCTAAGATCCCATTACGGTATGCAATCCCAAATTGATTATGTTGACAGCGATCAATGACTTACAGTAAATTTATGTCAGTTTTGTGACAAAAAATTTATTTATTTTTAATCTGACATTTTTATTACTTCAAATGTTATTATAGTGGATAATCATATTTGGAACAGACACCCTATTTTTAAATTTTAAACCATGTGTATTACAGCTATCATCTATCAGTTTGTGCATTCATGTAATCTTTATGAAGAAAATGTGCCCTTTGACAGATCAAAAATAAAAATGGGGCGTCTATTTCAAATACGAGTATCCACTATAACAAAACTTAAAGTAATAAAAATGCCAAATTAAGAATAAATCCATTAATTCTTCAGAAATTTTTTCCTTTATGTTTTGATTAGGAAACTGAACAGAGATGAGATTTTTGAGAAAAGTATCTAAATGAAAAATTATGCTTTCCTTAAAAAAAATGAAAAATAGAGCATTGCTGAAATGTGATGCTCTCTGTAAAGCTGGATCAAATGGTGGTTTCTCCTACAAAGAGGGATACAAGTTTGATCCCTGCTGGAAAAGATATTTTTTAAGATTTCCGAAATGTACAGGTTGATAAATGTAATACATATTGTTTAAAATAAATTAAAATGGAGCATCTATTTCAAAATTATTGTATAATAATGTTTGTAGTTATATATATATATATATATATATATATATATATATATATATATATATATATATATATATTACTTCAAACATTATTATTGTGGATACTTGTCACTGTGTGTTTATCTAAAAATTATGCTTAAATTCACCTTCATCTCTGCGATGTGCCAATGGCTTAGGGGTAAAATCTCCAACTGACGCCAATTCAGCCAGGTTTCAATCCTAGCTAGAGGCAACCAGATGTCTAGCCACACTGATGAGCTGTAATACAGCGAAGCAGTCTGTCTATGGATGATAATATATATATATATATATATATATATATATATATATAAAAAGCACCATCTTCTTGTAGCCACTATAATTAATATCATACATAATAATATTCCCAAATGTCAATAACATATAACTCTGTTGGTATTATATACCCAAATTTATTACATACTGTCAACATGGAGAACCCATGGATAAAAAACAATTCTTTCATCTATTTTCTACCCATTCTGAAGGCTTTCCATCTCAAAATTCGGACACTTAAGGTGGAGAATATAAAATGTTAAACAATTTTTTTAAAAGTTACTCATTTTCTTTCTCTTTTTTAGTCTCAAGCAATGCCAGCTTGGGAAAAAAATAATATAAGATTTAATTATTTTAAACACACACAAATGCATACACACACATCACATTTTTGTTATTCATCTAATAAAGCCATATAGGTGAAATGCATTATGGGATATTATTTTCAAACATTTTTCCAAATGTCAATAACTTATAACTGTCAGCATTATGTACCCAAATTTATTACATAATTATATATACAGTGCATCTTACATGATTAGGCATTTCCTATTTTATCAATATATAAAGTAAATATTTATAGCGATGTTACAGCTTATTTTGATGAATGATGATAGCAACATCTATAGGGTACGATGGGTAAATTGTTACCATTTTATATTTTTAATTTCATGCATGCACATTGTTTGTTTTTGATTTTGTTGACTGCACAGTATACTAGTGTCAGCTGGGCACCATCTATGATAAAAGGAGCACCATGATGCAATTCACTCTGCCAGAAATTTGGGAACAGCATGCTGTACTCCTTGGCATTTGCACCAGAAGCTCCAATATGAACATTTCAGAGTGTTTGGGTGTCAATCTGAGGATAGTGCAGATGATTCAGAGAGTTGGATGATATATCCTTTCAACATCATGGTATTTGGAGAGATCACTAGTAATAGCAATGTTATGCCTCCATTCATCTTCTCACAGAGACTCAGATTCAACACAGAGGCCTACATCAAGTGCCTTGAGGAGGTAGTGCTGTTCTGGGTCAAGAGGCTGGTTGCTGGAAGACCCTATGTCTAGCAACAGGACTCTGCACCATGCCACACAAGTGGGAGAACCCAGTCATCAGTGTCAGACAATTTCTGCAACCACATCACTCCTTACATATGACCAACTAACTCCCCACAATTCAACCTCCTTGATTATTATGTGTAGGGGGCAGTTCAGTGAGAGACCAATAAAACTCCTTATAACACTAAAGATGAATTGAAGGCAATGCTTATGGCAGCATTCACCAACAAGGAGACCGTTCAGAAGAGTTACAAAAGATTCATCTGGAGGCTGTGGTTGCAACCAATGGTGAATTTATTGAATAAATTTACTCTCTATTATTTCAAGATATTTTGGTGAATATATCTGTTAAAATGAGATGTCAGTGTTATTTTCATTTTAGATACTAGATGACAATTTATTTATTGCACCTTAGATCTGTGCAGATAGGATGAATGCCAATTCATTCTGTATAAATGTAAATCAACAGCAGTAATTCAAAGAAAAATGTTTCATAATATTTGTGCTGCTTGTTCTTCTTTTATATATCCCTTCAGGACGTATGAGATCATGGCTCTCCACAACTTTCAATTCTTTGTATTGATTGGCAATATTTATTTTTTTACAGCAGTAACAACTAAAATGGATAGCACATATAACTAGAAAGGAAAATATAGTTGATGTTGATATTCCACACTACTATGAACAAAAGATTAGGAAGGAAACACTCATCAATGCTGGAAAGAGTAGTAAGAGTGAACTTGAGTAGCCTATTTTGCTGAAAAACTGTTTTAACAGAAAAAAAATTATAAATTTCAATTGTGATGCTGATTGGTCAATAAATGCTGACATTTTCTTGTATGGAAATGTTTAATCATAGCATTATCATTTTCACTGATGAATGCTATGCTACCCTCAGAAAAATAAATGGAGCATCCTGAAGAGGAAGATTTTCATTGGTTGTTGGTTTGTTTAACAGCATATTTTATTTTAACAACTTCATGTAGTAAGTCTCTACCTTGAATGCCTCTTGGGGCCTTGCATTTGGTGAACAACAGTAAAAAAAAAAATACTCTTCCATCTTATTTTATTAATTCAGTCAGTGTTGGTGTTTGTTTGTCTGTAATCAAGACAAAAATATGGCTATACAGTAGAACCTCAGCTCTCAATTCCTTCCAAGATGTCATTTGAAAACTGATTTGTTTGACAACTGAAAATATTTCCCATCAGAATTAATTGCCTAAACTTTTAACAAATTATTGATTCTGGAATGCCATCATCAGGTGATCATTTCTTGTTAATCCAAATCAATAACAATTTTCCAATTCTTCTGTAAACGTTGTTAATACTTTTACTCTCACTTTCCAAACATTTTTTGCTTTGATCACACACCTTTATTCTTCAATTCCATGCATATGATTGATTTTGACATCGAAAGATTCACCAACTACATCAAAGACATGCATTCCACTTTTATTTTTCATTGTTATTTGTTACTGCAATTCAATTGTGGCTCTCACAACTTTCCTCTTGGGTTTGCTGCTATCGCTAACTTTGGTGCCATTAGTGTGTGGAAAGAAAAGTGGAAAGAAAACAACAAAATTTCTTGGAGTAAGTGGAAAGAAAACAACAAAATTTCTTGGAGCAACACTAACATTTATTCTTCAAAATAAAGTCCATCATTTTCAATGATTTTCTGCCAGTGGTCAGTGTCATATGCCCTACTCGACGAATAGTCTATAATGCAATCATACGCCGACTAGGAGATATATACATTATCACGTCTATGGAGAGATATGGGCTATCTCTCCCAGACCATGACAAATGGACAATTAGTAAACAAAAATATTTAAAAGAACACTGTTCAATTGGGATAATCAAACAGTAATCTTTTCCCAGGTTTGCTTCGGTTTCAACACAAATACTGATCCACAATTCAAGGATGAACGATAAGGCATAATAAATTTTGGTATAAGAATTTTAATATGTACATATACACAAGATATTATAATAAAAGAAAAATATAAGCATGAGTAAAGCATCCGACGACCAGAATCTCAAGACTTATGTTGGGATACCAAAACATGCCCAAATCCAAATGGATTCGACTGAATCCGAACAGACAAAAAAATAAGTATGAATAACTATGAATGCAGAAATCAATGCATAACCGAAAAAAAGAGATGGGATAGCATTTATATATTACTATTTTGACACGTGGAAAGGTGTTTGTGAGAACATAAAATTTATGGATGCATGTGTATCTTTCTAACACGAGTCCAAAATATATAGTTACTTATCTTTATATTCAGTTCTCGCTCTTACTCATTGTCCTTTCTTTTCTCTCTCA
The DNA here is from genome assembly GCA_903632075.3 of Acanthosepion pharaonis. Taxonomy (NCBI): domain Eukaryota; kingdom Metazoa; phylum Mollusca; class Cephalopoda; order Sepiida; family Sepiidae; genus Acanthosepion; species Acanthosepion pharaonis. The sequence goes on along the minus strand of CAHIKZ030004502.1, from coordinate 1,406,206 downwards.
TGTTTCCTCTTTTCTTTTTCTTTACACAAATCCAATTTCACACATGGTCCGGCTGTAACAGAGATATACACTTTCTTTCTTTCTCTGGTTTTCTCTTTTCTTTCTTCTTCTTTACACAGTTCAGCTTCAAACACAATCCGGCTGCAACAGAGATATATACTTTCTCCTTCTTTCTGGTTTTCTCTTTCTTTCTTCAAACACAGGCTGTATTCTCAGCGTACAAATTTCCTTGCATCTTCTGTGATAAATAACTCAATTTATCTTCAATTTGGAGTTAATGAACAGAAATATATATCCTTATATTTCTCATCCGGAGTTGCTTATGATGAATCGGACAAGTTCCATCATTACCAAAATGAGTCTCATCTTTCTGTTCATAAGTTATCAGTGCTTCGATTTCGAGTCTTGCTCCTTCAAAGACAAGACAGCAACTGACTTCCAAGTAATTTTCTAATTACCACGTGTCCTGCATTTTAGCGCAAATTCCAGTTCCTGCTGCTTCATGACCTTACGTCAGTCCACTGTCTAGACGTCTGTTGCTACTGGTAACTGGGTCAGTCAACGTCTTGACTTGCTTCCCCAAAATGTCTCGAGACTTCCACATGACCTCTTCTGTTGTCAAGTGGAGATTAACCTTAATATATGCGTGTATGCGTGTTTGGGCTATCTGCATTTGTAACAGTCAGCCAGCATCCATCCCAGATAACATTCTGCTGGCTTTGAATCAAAAAAGTGTAAACAAGCTTCCTTCACTTCATTGAGTAGAATAGGCCATAGTCACTCAGAGCAACAACAGGACTGAAAGGTCAATGTGGAAGAATCTCAACACTGTCCATCTGTTTGAACTCCACCTTAGTCAACCTGGCAGTGTGCAGCTTTGCATTGTCTTGCTGAAACAAAGCCCGACCTTGGCTGACCAAAGCAAGATATTCCTTCTTTAGTTTGTCGTACATGCAATCTAGCTGCTGGCAATATAGTTTAGCATTGATGGCACTAGCATGTGGAACAGCCTCAAAATGCAATACTCCTTGGAAATTTCACCAAACAGAGACCAAGATTTGTTGTTTTCTGTTTCCTAAGTGGCTCAGAACTGTCTGACCACCCTAGTAATATATAAAAATGTGAAAAAATGCGCACTGATGAAGTGAACATTCACATCATCATCATCAGAAACCAATGAGTAACTGATACATCTGTATATTTGGGGTATCCTTGGCTTAATTCATATTCATTTGACTAACAGTTTTCATTTTAGAACCAGATTGATGTTTGAAAATTAGGGTGTATTTTACTTGAAAAATTTGTTCAAGAAATTTGTTTGAGAGAAGGAACATTCAAGAATCAAGTTCTCACTGTAATTGTAATCTTTATTTATATTTTGTAGTTCTTTTATTTTGGAATGTTGTTTAGACAGGTGGTAAATTCTATTACCAATCAGGGTGGTAGAAATGCAAGGTACACTGCTATTCACAGGTATATGGTTTACTAAAGATCTTGTAAAATTTGATGAATTCTTTATCTGAATAGGCTGATATTTGTCAACAACAGTGGGTGAATGTGATTTTTGATAACTTTCCTTTCAGATTCTACACAGCAAGTGTATTAGAAATACATTCATAATCATCAACAAAAGATAAACCAGATTTATTGACAAGATTATTGGATTCTGGAAATATTGTTACCAAAAAGAAATAATCTTTAAGAGGTTCAATTTTAGTTTCTTTTACATTAACTACTGACAAGCCAAGAATATCCCAATTTATATTACCTAAATTTACCTACAAAAGCATGGTATGAAGAGTATGGATATTCAAATCATTAATCATTCATGGATTATTATAAGAATTTTAAAAGGATAGTAAAGGGAGCTAACTCTTTACTATTCAAAGATCAATCTTGAAATTGAAACTCTGATTGGCTAACTGATGTCCAATCAGGATCCCTTCTTGGGGCCATGCCATAAACTTGATCCTCAAATCTTACTCTTTTACAACTAACAGCCATCGTGGCCACATATTTATTGGACCCATCCTTTCCAAATGGAGTACAGAAGCCATGAGGCTGTAAATTCTGTTTGTTCCTTGGACACTCTTCTAACAGTTAAATCTGCAAATATAAATTATATTTGCAAACCTTCTTTTTACCTATGGTGCATTAAACCCTTTTTGTACATTAAACCTGTTGAATTTAATATCATCATTGTGTTGCTTCTCTTCCATCTCTGTCTTTGACATTGTGGAATTAACTGCACACAAGGAAAATCCTGATATTATAGGTGCATATATAGAAGCACTAATTTGATTTACTGAAAAATTGTGCTTCCAATGAGAATTGAACTAGCATCGCTTTTTCCATCAGGGAAATCACTTTTTGAGTCAAAATATACCTGTACCATTTTGTACACAGAGCCAGCCTGACAGAGCAAAATCTGAATTATCTATATTAACAAAAGTACGTTTTATATGTTTGGACGCCTACCAATCTATATCAGATAGCTTCAGTTTTGTACCCAAAACATAAACAATTCCTGTCAGGAAGCACAATTTTTGTTTAGTAGGACTTATTGATCTAGGCTGGTTGTTATTAATTTCACTGAGAAAATAAAAAAAAACAGGGATAGAAACTCAAACATGTGTACCCACTAAAAATAATGTTTATAGTAATAAGAAATAACGTCAGATAAAAAAATCCTTTAAAATATACATTATATATATATATTATAAATTAATTGATTTAAAATATGTTTTTTTTTCGCTACACAGTTCCAACCATGTTTCAAAAATAGAAGCTAAAAACTCTGAATTTAATTTTGCAATTAAATTAAAAAAGTAGTTCCATTCAATCTTCAAGCGAAATACATACATTATATATATATATATATATATATATATATATATATATATATATATATATATATAAGGAGGCACAGTGGAGTAATTGGATTGAGGAATCGGAGAGCTGAGTTCGAATTCCAGTTGAATCCATTACATTCACTTACATGCTAATACCCTTGGGAAAAAGTAAGAATTTCTTCTTCTCCCTCCAGCTATGGGTAAATAGCAGGGCAGACTGGGTTCTATAGACTTGGATGGCAACTGGTCTAGGAGAAGGACAACTCTGAATTCAAAACCTGTGGAGGGTCGTTTAGGGACCTTGTGGCACGTAGTGCATAAGGTCTCTGTATTCGGCCCTTCAAAAAGTGTGGATGGTCCTGCACGAAACCTTCACCACTATAATCAAATCTCATGTGCTTTTGTCGGGCTGTCGGTTTCCTGGGAACTGATCTGCTTGACCCTCATACATCGAATTTGACGGGAGAGTCGAGTATATATATATATATATATATATATATATATATATATATTGTATGTATATGTGTGTGTGTGTGTTGGTTGTTTTGTTTTATGGCATATCAACCTCAGTGGGTCATTTAATGCCAACAAAATTTTTAAATAGATTCATAGCGGTTTGGTTTGGTTTGTTTTACAGCATATCAACTTCAATGGGTTATTTAATGCTGACAAAATTTTTATTGCTGGTAATCTTTTTCTTCAAAAATCTATTTCTGGGAATATTTTTACATGAAGAAATCTATTTCTATGGTCATATTTTTTTTAAAGAATGTATAGCTGTTTTTTAATGCTGGTATTATTTTTTTTTTAAAGTATTACTGATAATAATTTTTCCTTAAAAAATTATTGTTGGTAATAATTTTTTTTTTATTACAAAGTATTTCTGGTATTAAAACCTATTTTTAGACAAGCTTGAGTGTTAACCATTTGTCCATAGCTGAGACCCTAACAGGTGCTACCACCCTGGGTCAGGGGAGACCTGGGAACACCAGCATTTAAGAGGTGGTTCCACGCTCTTCAAAACCTTGCTGCTGGACGTAGTTTATCGTCTTACCCAGGACACGGATGTAGTTTATCGTCATACCTAGGACGAGTATGTGTGTGTGAATTTAGGCAGCATATTTTCATTCAAACATGTTTCATTGAATAATAGACATAGTATGTCTACTTATTTTTATACTGATCCTTGCCAGTTGTTTAATCAGTTTCTTGATGTTAAGATGAAATTCATCAAGCTGGCATAGGTTTTTTTAACCAAAGTACTTTCAGTCTTTTCCAAGATCAACTTCATGAGTAACTGATTACACAACTGGTAAGGATCAGAACAAATCAAGAGTTTCGTCTACCCAATTTGACATCAAGAAGAGAGCACTAAGAAGGCACCAGTTACCAGCCAGCTGCAGAGAGACTAAGGAATTTTGAAGTGAAAATTCTCCTGCATTTGAACAACAAAGAATGAAAAGAATTCAAAGAAACTTTCCTAAGTACAAACAGTGTGAATTTAAAGGGGACTTTTCTAAAATTACTATTATGTCCCAGAGACGCTTGTGGAGCAATTAAAAGTAGGTTTTTTCATTTTCTTACAAAATGTGGTTGCACATTTTTCTGCCTTCATGAATTGCTTTCTAATTTGTCATTTTCAAAATCCTTGTCTTTTTCTAAACTGAAATCATAATTTTTCCCATTTTTTGATGGTAATCCTTTTTATCATAAATTATTATCCTGCCTCAACAGGTGCACAAAAGGAAATTTTTGTGCAAACTTTGTATTTGTACCTTTGTTTGTACTTGTGTCATAAATTTTTTCTTTTAAACTTTATTCAATGGTTAAACCTTATTTTGTGATTTGCACCTATTATGACTTGCTATTCCGACTGACAAGATTTTTGTGTTTGAAACAAGCACTTAGATTTAGTAGGGAATAAAATTTTTATAAATGTTAACTTTACAGTCATTTTTCATACAATAGTTTAGCCTAAAGAAAGACTTACTATTAAAGACATTGATTGATTGATTTGTTTTTACAGCTTATCAACCTTTTGCAGGTTATTTAAAACCAGAAAATATTTTATCATAAGAAGTTTTGGGAGATAATAATGATTTACTGATACAAGTCCTACTAATTAACCCATCGCTGGAGGGAGAAGATGTGAATTCATACATTTCCCAAGGGTATTTGCACCTAAGTGAATATAACCAACCTGACTGAAATTGGAACTCAGCTCTCTAATTTCTAATTTCAAGCTGTTATCCATTACACCACCCTCACATCCATGCTTACAACACCTGGTATGTCCAAGTGGTCACCCATTTAGGTACTGGCTTGATGTTACTTAACTTCAGTGATCGTACTAAAATCAGTATTTCAACATGATTTGACTGGAAGTCCCCATGAATGACAAGCTTCTGTAATATATCAAATTAATACAAAGAAAACCATGCAGTAGCAAAAGACATTGTGACTACTTTTAGCACTAATGTTTTTTATGACATTAGCTGAGTCAGCCTGCTATAAAGAGAACATTGTGCACAACGTGAGTAAACTTTACAATGCTGCTGTAAATAAACTACAGGTGTGTGATCAATGGCTGAAGGTCCAAATTTAACCTGATAAATTATTTCTGTAGCTTTAAGTAAGAAAGAGAAACAAATCACGTCACACTTTGATTCAGATGATCATTGCTACTTTACTTTTGCTTGCTTTTTAACCAGAATAAATCTGATTTTAGGTTTTTCAAGGTTAGCTCCTAGAAATAAAAGTTGAATTTTTAGAATACTTACCAATGTAAAAATTGAAATTTTTCTTTGAAATCTGGTTATATCTATTCTAAGCTGATACTCTTGGAAAAGGCAGGAAACTAACCCACATGCTACTCCTTCCTCATCTTGGAGAGATATACAGGTAGTAGAACAATTATTGGTACAGGAAATGGAATAGGTAAGCCAAGTTTAATTACCAACCTAGTCAGTTGTATTTACTTTGTACTAATGCCCTTGGGAAAAGCATGAATCCATCTCTTGTCAACTTCTCCAGTTATGGGTTAAATAGTAAGGTAAACTGATTTCTTGAGCTTTGGGTGGTAAACAGTCAAGGAGAAGGACTTTGAATTCAAAAGCATAGAGAAGGCAATGGGAAACCACTCCATTATCTTTCCTAGAAATCATAGCAATTCACAGATAATAAAGAATATCTTTGGGAATTTGTAATTGCCTCCATCCTGAAGGGACATAGTATTAAAAAAAAAAAGTAACAATGCATTTTGGTTGTTTTTAGTAGATTAATACAGGTCATCAAATTACTGAAAGAATAATGATACAAGTAAGAATGTATTGTCTAGAATTTTGAGAAGAATCATTATCAATTCAAGATTTTTTTTCTAATAATTGAACTCATTCTTTGTTTCTTTTGTAATTGTTTACCATAAAAAGAGATCCTACTCTTTCTTGAAGAAGTCTGTAGAATAAACTGGCTGAAATATTGTGGTATTGACAAAAGCAACACAAAGAATGAGTTCAATAATCTAAAAAATTTTTGGAATAATAATTATTACTGCGTTCCTTATGAATTGTGCATCTGAAGAAGGCTATAGAATAAATTGGCTGAAACATTGTGATATCAACAAAAGTAACACCAAGAAGGAATGCAATAGTCTGAACAATACTTGGAGAAAGGAGAGAAGATAGATTTATTCAAAATTCCTTTGTAATATTTCTTTTTTCTCATGTTCTCTCTTAATAAATTCAAAGCTGTACTTACGTTAATATACATTTTTATATGCATTAGACAGGTGGTTCAAAAATACTAAAATATAACATTTAATTTTTTTTTTTTAATCAAGTTCACCCCCAAGCAAGGCATTAAAACCATTGAGATAGTGGGTGTGGAAGAATTAGAAAACAGAAACAACCAGCCAAAACAAAGATCCCTATTTAAAGTAAACTATCTGAATTTCAGTAATAAGGAATTATCATTGTGACACAATGAATTCCTCCTTGATTGGTTAGAATGCTCACATTCTTAAATGGACTGTAAATGGAGCAACTAGCAGTTTTATGACAACTGATAATGAAATCAAGATGTGTGTGTTTCAAAGTAACCCCATGAATATATGAAAATAAATTTAAAAAATTGGGAATAGCTTAAGATAAGGATTGAAAAAAATCTGTTCAGATCAATCAAAATTTTGTATAATTGAATAGCTAAATTATTGAAAAAGAATGAAGAAAAAAGTAATTTTCTGAAAGGAATTTAACATTTAGACTACAATTCAAAAGTCTGAAGCCACTCACTATAATTAGCATGAGATGAACTTGACAGAAGAGAGAAAAAAATGAGAGAGCTCTTAGAGTCATTGAAAAAAAAAGAATGAAATAATTATCAAATTTATATTTTTGCAATGAATGCCAAAAATTTGTACTGCATTAATCAAGGCTAAAGAAGGATATTTTGATGAGAGTAAAATTGAATCATAAAATCCTTTTTTTTTCTTTTTGTCATAATAAAATTTCTAATAAAAAAATCAAATGGCTCGAAGTTGGGTAATTCCAAACATGGGTTTATATATCGGCCTGCATCCTAGGTATGGACAGTCAGAGGAAGATTCATTCTGAGAGTAATAAGAGATGTAGAGTCAGAAGAAGATGAAGTTCTTGCTGGCCAAAGAGAAGATCTGGTCTGTTATTTCGTTGTGAGAGAAAACAAGTAGCTGTGATGATTTTGCAAATGTCACTTATCGCCAATATAGTGCCAGGTGAACTGTTCAATGAATAAAGAACAATGTTTATGTTTCTTTTTTGAATGTACACTAGACTTTCCCAGATCACACAGACACAAACAGGAATCAAGTGACAGTGGGGGTCAGAAGCCGAGGTAGCCATATGTTTACATCATTGATATACACAATCTATTGAGATTTTATCAATTTGGCCATTGTATCTGACAATCTTCTTCACTTGTAATTTCTATTTGGTCAGATTCCTAGAATTTCAAACTGAACCCTTTATTCAATTCATAAAAGGAGAGTGTTTTTATTCCATTGACCATACTTGGGGATATCTTGTATTAGTCCATTCTTAAGTCAACTCTCTGATGCCATTTCTAGCACTTTTGAATCAGGAACCAGTATCCATGTACTCAGATTGAGTGAAAGGATCGGACATTTGAAATTCCAAAAATGTCATCATATACAACAGGCACCTGCAAAAAAGCTAGAGTCTATAACAGGTAGATTATTTAATGTTGAAATCTTTCTTTTATACTTGAGTCTATAGGTAAACAATGATTACGTTCATACTTGAGTTTATAGGAAAACATTTATGGCTGAGCCTGCAAGCATCTGTCCAGAAGGTGGCACATTTTGTCACGGTCTTACTCTTCTGTAGATGAAGTCAGCATATTATAGGCTCCATTTACAGAGAAAAAATATCTCAGATCTGAACTACAAGAAAAAGTGAGTAGCATTAATAACAGAATATAAGACTGTAAATATTGATCAAAATTCTTGCTTAAATTTGAGCTTTTAGATAGATACTGTTTCCTAGAAGCAATGAGGAACGAAAAAAAATTTTAAATCTTCAAAATGCCACAAATTTTATTTCATTGCTTTTTACTTGATATAATTCTTATAATTTAATAGCATACCACAAATAAATATTTTTGGAGACAAAACTTAAGCTTTCGGATAATTGCCAGTGGAATGAACAGGAACAGATGGTGGTTCGATGGGAGGTAAGATATGTCCACCTTTACGAGAAAGGAGGAGGATTTCTTGTTTGAGTGTCATGGCATCATGAGCTTGCAACTGACATAACTGACGCAGACGGTCAAGTTCATCAGCAGCATGCACAGATTCTGACTGGAACTCTTCTCCCTGAAGATAGAAAAAAAAAACAGATATCAATATTAAAAAAGCTAGTTTAAATCACTCTTTGAAATTTAAAAAAAATTCTGCAAATTCACAGACTTTCACATTATTACTTTAACAAAAAAATAAATGAACAAAAAGATTAATTGTTAGGAAAACATTTTAAATATTTATTGAGTTGTCAATCAATAAAATAATCTTAAGGAAAAATGTAAAAACTTTATTGAAAACATGATTTTCTTTTGAAAGGAAATAAATAATTAGATTTCTTATTGGCATTTTTTTTCTTCTCAGTTTGCAGTCATCATTTTTATTACAAACAGACAAATACAAAATTTTTTTTCTTAAAAAAAATTAACATAGGACAGAAAAGTATCAAAAAAAATCTCAACAAAAAATGGGTAAATAACAAAAATTATCTGTCTATCTGTCCGTTTTTCTGAGATGAGGTATTATGTACACTATTTACATTATTCGGACTATTGCCCTCATCTTTGTTGCCATATTTATCACATCCTTCAGTATCTGTTTATATTTCTGAGATGAGGTATTATGTACACTATTTACATTATTCGGACTATTGCCCTCATCTTTGTTGCCATATTTATCACATCCTTCAGTATCTGTTTATATTTCTGAGATGAGGTATTATGTACACTATTTACATTATTCAGACTATTGCCCTCATCTTTGTTGCCATATTTATCACATCCTTCAGTATCTGTTTATATTTCTGAGATGAGGTATTATGTACACTATTTACATTATTCGGACTATTGCCCTCATCTTTGTTGCCATATTTATCACATCCTTCAGTATCTGTTTATATTTCTGAGATGAGGTATTATGTACACTATTTACATTATTTGGATTATTGTCCTCATCTTTGTTGCCATTTTTATCCTAATGCTCAGAAAACAGTCTGCCTGCCTTATATGAAGGGGTTATCAGAGAAAAATACAAAGGATCTGCAGTCCATATAACATCAGGACAACCTTCAAAAGCTGAACAACACTTCGCAGATATCTCTCCCAAGTAAGACCCCCCCTTCCATAGAGGAGAACATGACTAAAGACTGTGTGTACACCATCCTGTGCAGCTGCAGAAAGAAATATAAAGGGGAGATAGGCTGCCCCCTTAAGGTAAGACTTCAAGAACACCAGAAAGCTGTGACATGAGGGGAAGTGGAAAAATCAGATGTGGCTGACAACATATGGAGAGAAAAGGGAGATCACCACCCTCTGTGAGATCAGGTTGAAATCAGACACAAAGAACATCATTGGAAAATTCGTAAACTTAAGGAATCAGCACATATGCTAGGCCACAAAAATCTCCTGAGCCGACCAAGCATAAAAATGAATACAATATGGGAACAAGTAATAAAGAGTGCCAGAGAAAAGCAATAATAACAACGAAAATTGCAATGTGAGCTCTGCTAAAAACATGGAATGATAACAGCAAAAAATTGCAATACGAGCACTGGTAAAAAAAATGGATGCTGAAGACATTAAGTTTGTAATACCCAGAAATTCATATATAGATGTCCTCAAGGACACATGGCACAGTGGATAAAGGCATTAGTTAGGTCCCAGTGACAGTGTCAGTTCAATACCTGGTTAAGGCAGTGGAGAAATTAGAAAGAGGAATTAACAGGAGATAACTGATAACTGACATCCATTAGACATGGCACATGGAACTAAAACAGCAAGTGAAATAAAGGGTTCAGTTCGACATTCTCACCACCTGAAGAAGGTTGGAGTGTACAACAGCCGAAACGTTGTGATAAATATGGCAATAAAGATGAGGACAATAGTTTGAATAATGTAAATAGTTATCTGTTTATATTTCTGAGATGTCCTCATTTTTGTTATATTCACAACGTTTCAACCATTGCATGCTCTGGCCTTCTTCAGGATCTGTCTATATTTCTGAGATGACATATTGTAACTATTTACTTTATTCAGACTGTTGTCCTCATCTTTGTCATAATCACAACATTTTGGCCATTGTATGTTTTGGCCTTCTTCAGGATCTGTCTATATTTCTGAGATGATTGTATTGTAACTATTTACTCTATTTACATTATTCGGACTGTTGTCTTCATCTTTATTGTTATGTTCACAATGTTTTGCCCATTGTACGAACCCTTTATTTAGTCCCCAAGTACACATGGCCTATGGATAAAAGCATTGGTTGAAGTAATCCAATAACTTGACCCTAAGAGTTGTGAGTTCAATACCTGGCCACAGCAGAGGTGAACAAAAACTTAGTGAGTTGAGTTACTAAAGGGAAATAATTGAAACTTAGATATCTAGAAAAGGTGTGAAATGAAAACACTCTACCTCAGTTAAGTAAATAAAAGGTTTAGTTCAAAATTCCAATGTATATCCCCTGAAGAAGGTTGGAGCATATAATGGTCAAACCATCATGAACATGACAGTAAAGATGAGGACAACAGTCTGAATAATGTAAACAGTGTAAACAAAAATTATGCTTTCAATATTTTGATGTTAAAAGCTGTAAGTCAATTTCTCTCTATTTTTATTACTTTAAATGACTTGTCGATTGTGTTGCCTATTTTTGTGTACATTTTTATAGCCTTATCTCCCTTACACACGTTCTCCTTTACTAAGCTGAACTTAGATTAAAGTGATGGGACACTCAGTGAGGACTTAATTCACTAACACAAGGGAAATGACCTGCAAGATGAGCTTGCTAGCTATCTTACTAAGTTTTGTATTCTCTCTTAAAGTTAATAATTATTCTGAGGTAAGCAATCTTTCATGAGTTGGTTTTCTGTATATCCATGCATTTCATTTACCTTGCAATAAAAATTATGTATGTTTATCAGCAAAAGGATTTGGCCAACATGCTAATAATAAATCAGAAACACCAGAATCAAGAAAGTACAAAATTTTAAATATCTAGGAAGTGTTTTAATAGAGGACAGAAAATATGACTCCAAAAGGTTACTGCTTCCCTCGGTTCTTCTTGTCTTCAATATGTCCTGTGAGTGTCAAATTTTTCAGGCCTTCTTTTCTCATTATGTGTCCCAGAAATTTCAACTATCTTTTTCTGATTCTATGTATAAGTGTTGTTCTTAAACATCCTTGTTACTCACATGCCCCATCCCTGGTATTCTCAGCATCTTTTGATAGAACCACATCTGTTACCTCAAGTATCATCTTCATCTGTCCAACATCCACTGCTATATAGAAAATCCAATATTGCATACGAGTTAAGTGCTCTTTTCTTGGAATTTTCCTATTTCTTAATACATTGCTTAACTTTTAGAAGACATATTTTTGCTATTCAAATATGCCTTTAGATTTTGGTGCTCATTTTCTATCCTCTGTTAAAACACTTCCTAAATATTTAAACTTCTATACTTGTTTGATTTTGACATCTCCAATTTCTAGCTCACATTTTTGAGCAACTTAGTATTATAACAAGTACATGGGTTGCTTAAGTTTTGCACAAGAATTCATATTTAAGTTGCTTAAATGATTCTTTAATATGTCTTATGCTTAGGTTTGTTATAGACAAGCGTATGGTTGCAAGAAGGAAATACGACAACAGTAGAAATAGATTTACGTGGTTTATTTCCACAGGAACGTGAGGGTTTAGGACAGCTACCTTGGTGTGGTAAAGTTCATAAGCCGGTTTCTAATCTAGGTCAACCTCTCATAGTAGTTCACACATGTTGACGGTGGTTGACGCTCCCCTGCTGTCAGCAGCTGGACATGACAGGTCTCTATCCTGGGCACCTGTGGACTGACCGTTGAACTTCCGTGTGACCCCTTTTATAGCGTTTTTTTATGGCTTAACAGGCTCAAGAAACGAAGCGAGTATAATTAGGAGGGAAGCATTTTTATTGGACGAAAAATAGAGCACTTTAATTATTATTTTATTTTTCGACCGGAACACGTGTGTCGGAAACATTTGTAAAGAAAGTTAATGGTCATTTTGTGACGGGGCTTTGTCCCGTTCACATTCAGTTCTCGCTCTTGGGTGTTTGCCTGTAAATCAGCCGAGATATGTCTTATTTTATTTTATAACAGGTTTAATAAACAGGAAAGCAAACCAAATAAGTACAGAAATGTCCAATTTTGAGGTCTCAGTTTTGCAGTTCATACCTTGGTCTGTCCTTCTTGCAATCAATTGAACATTCATTTTTTCTTACAGGCCTTTCTTCTCACTTTCCTTTTACTCATTTACACCAACCAAAATTAATTAATATTAATAATAAAAAATATGGTAATTTGTTGTCTGAAGTCTCCTCTTCATCTGTGAGGAGATTCTCCAACATTCACTGTCATATAGGAGGACTAATACTATAATCTTCAAAAATTTAAATGCAATGTCAATCATCTTCTGTCACCTTGAATCCTAATCTTTTATTGTCCTTTCCATTTATTTCACTCACAGTAACCCCTTGCATCCTAGTGGCTTTTATTGCCTTGTTTAGGGTGAAATGATTAAAAAAATAATTCAACATAGTATTTTGATCGCTGCATAGGTTTCTTAATTTTTGCACAAGAATTAATCCTCAAGTTGATTAAATCTTTTATGCTTGAGTCTAATAAAAAGAAAAGATAGGCATTTCAATGTAACTACCATTTGTCCATGCTTAGAATATTGCTGCCACATATGTTCTAGTGTCCTTGAGCTCCTTCCAAAGAAAAATCAGCAATATTATTGGTCCTGATCTGGTGGCATGGCTTCAGAAATTTTCCCACCACTGTAAGGTTGCTTCTGTATGTCTTTTTTATAAATACTTTCATGGTAATTGTTCAACTGAGTTCTTCGCTATGGTACCTAGACTTTATGAATTTAAGTGCAGTACCAGACTGGCATTGCGATCTCATCAATTTACAGTTGAGCTGGTTAGATGGAACTGTAAATTCTATGCTAACAGTTTCTTTTTTTGATAGATGTAAAATGACAGTTTGAGAAATTGCAGCTGAAATTAAAGCAAAAAATACTGGTGTAAAACATTAATAATAAATTATTATTTAGCTCTCTTTTGCACTCAGAGACTTAGAATAAGCATGACCTAAATTCTCCCTGCATTGTCATATTACTAAATCATCTTGACTGATACTTTATAACTGGTAAGGTCACTGATCAGAGAACATAAGCAATTAATTCAAATAAAATTACTTGATCTATCCAGTAAGTGGTAACAAATTGACTGATTTTGTTTAGCAGCATATGAACCACTATGAATTATTTAATGATGAAATCTAAATAATTTGAACACAGTTTTATGGCTTCAACTAAATATATTTTGAACACAATTGTATGCATTCAGCTACTGACAAAATGTATTGTTGATCATGGATTGTCAGTCTTTTTTTATATAAAAATATATTGCTAGTATTTTTACTATTTGAATACATTTTTATATATTCATAATGTTTTTGTTTGGGGAATCACTATTTGCCCAGAGCAAGGACCCTAACAAGAGCTACCACACTGGCTAAGTGTGGACCTGGGAACAACAGCAATTAAGAGTTAGTTTGAGGATCCTCAGATCCTTCAATCTCTCTATCAAAGAGATTACTGCCAGATGTAGTTTATCATCATGCACAGGACTTGGTGAAACTTAGTGGAATTAAACACTTGTTGCTGAATATAGCTGTGTGCACCTTACGAAATTACGGGACACAGTTTAAGAAATTGTAGGATATTGTATGGATTGATATCATGAAAGAGTTCCTTCATGTTGGTTGATTTTGTTTAGCAGCATATAAACCATTATGGGTTATTTAATGCTGAAATCTTAGTTTGAACACAATTTTATGGCTCCAACTAAATATGTTTTGAACACAACTGTATGGGTTCACCTACAGACAAAATGTATTGTTGATCGGTCATTTTTATATAAAAATGTATTTCTAGTATTTTTACTATTAAAATGTATTTTTATACTTTCATAGTTTTTTTGATTATGGGTCTCACTATTTGCCCACAGCTGGGATCCTAACAGATGCTACCACCCCGGGTCAGGGTGGACATGGGAACAGCAGTAATATAGAGTTGGTTCCATGCTCTTCGTAACCTCATGATACTTACATTTTAGCAAACCCTCCTCGGTATTCCATTGGTGAGAAGTAAGTTCCATTTAAACAGGTTCTTCCCATGAACAACTGCTCTGTGGAACAGATTCACAAAAGGATGTTTCCTTGATCACTATAATTTTTACCTGTTCAAGTCTAGCGTTAACTGTTATTTTCCCTTCCTATCCATATAAACTTTCCCTTAACATACCCCTCTACCTCAAGTGGTCCCCCCAGCTTTGTACAGAATGAAATTTACTGTGCAAATGAAGAAGGAAATAAAGTGATATAAATTGATTTTACTTTGCATGTTTACTTTGCAAGTACCTTTCCTTTTGGGGTTGAATAAGAACAGTTATCTAAATGTATGATATCTACTTAGCCTGTTGAAATTTTCTTTTCTTTTTCATAATTTAATCTAAGCCTAATGTTTAAAATATTCATGTTAGATTACTTGATGGCATATAATCCTTTTCCCCTCCAGTATTATGGAGTTAGGCCTATCAGAAATGTTCTGGAAATGACATGGGCAATGCTGGTTTCATGATGAACACCAAGCTTTGTTAAGCAAAGGGACAGAGATAACCAATATAGCATTTCTTTTCTTATCATTTCATCCCAAGTAAGGTGATAAAGTCACTAAGATGCAAGGGGTGATGGAAACTGAGAAAATGTTACTGAGGACAAAGGACAATGAGAAGAACAAGATTAAAGGAGAGAGATGATGACTGATATCATATTTGAATTTTTCAAGATTGCAGGTGACAGGTATAGGTTTAAGTAGCAGAACAGACTGGGTTCTATAACCTTGTCTTGCAACCAGTCCGGTGGAGTAATGGATAGCGGCCCGGATTGAGGAATCAGAGAGCCAAGTTCAAATTCCAGTCAAATTCATTACATTCACTTACATGCTAATACCCTTGAGAAAGGTATGGATTCTCTTCTCCAACCAGCTATGGGTAACTAGTAGGACAGACCAGGTTCTATAGCCTTAGATGGCAACTGGTCTATCACAGAACGAAATAGCAACCTACTGTGGGAAAAAATCTGCCTCATCAGTCATGTATCGAAAGATACATGATTGCCTTAGCATGTATCATGCATGGCACATAACTGACTGACTACTGCAGAAAATAACAGCAGGCTATGGTGGGAATGATAGAAAATTAGAACAAAGTTCCACAGGTGAGAAGTGTGAGATAAACTATTAGAATAGAATTTTCTTGCATGGAAACGTTAACAGATGAAAGAGAATCTCAACAAAAAAAAAAAAGATGAAAACAGTTTAACAAAGTGACTCTCCTCCAGTTTGTATCATTGGGAATGGTGCTTACCATATTTTTCTGCCTTGTATTTAATGCTGTCTCAAGTTGATTCCTTTCTTCCAACAGGATACGCACCTGACCAAGAAGATTAGTGTTTTCTTGTGTCAGAATAAGAAGTTCTTTTTTTAGATAATCAATAGTGCTCTGAAATAAAAAAAAAGAAAAAAAGCACAAAACATGCAGATATTAGATCACTTTGTGATTTCATGGCTTGCTTGCTTCAAAATTACATCTCTTATTTTGTTCCAACAATTGGTTGATTTTATTTATTAATTCTATAAAATCATATTACTGGTCATTTTGCTTTCAAATTTATTGCTGGTAATTTTACTATAGTTTATACTTTCCTAATGTGTGTATTTTTGTTTGGGCTTTCACTATTTGCCTATAACTGGGACTCTAAGAGGTGCTACCACCCTATAGCATAATTGTATATCTTCGACTACAGATAAAATTTATTGCAAGTTATGTATTGTCGGTCTTTTTTATATAAAAATGTACTGCTAGTATTTTGATTATTAAAATGTATTCTCATACTTTCATAGTATTTTTTTGTTGGGAGGGGTTCACTATTTGCCCATAGCTGGTACCCTAACAGGTGCTACCATCCTGGGTCAAGGTGGATCTGGGAATCAACAGTAATTAAGAGGTGGTTCCACACTCCTCAAAACTTCCAATCTCCTGATAAAAGGCCTTGCTGATGGATGTAGTTTATCGTCATACCCAGGAGTGATTATTCTAAAAAAGAATATACAAAGAAAAGTAAAGGGTAATATATCACCTTCTCACATTAGAGATAATGGAATATTGACAATTTGGCCATCTGTTTAAATTAACTTTAATTAACATTAATTTAACTTCATTAATCATATTTAATTCAGAAACATGACAGTCAAATGATTTCTGATTTTTCATCAAATTACATCACTAGTGAATAGAATATATTCATAATGGACCTCCTTTTTGCTTGTTCAACTTGTATTCATTACTTTTTCTTGATAATATCCTGTTTATGTAATCCATAATATCACAGATAGGATTTATTAAACAAATCAACCTGCATTTTAATTCACCTCTATGATTATATAGATGTCAATGGTAATGTCGTGATTAGCTGTTTCCTTCTGTTTTTCTTTTTAATCAATTCTCCCCAAGCAAGACGACAATGATACTAAGACACAAGGGGTTACTGAGAATGAAAGTATAACACTTGAGAAAATGATTATGTTCCTGGACAAAAATGGATTTCGACGTGTCTCATGTTTAAAATATTCCCAAAATGAAAATGGCGCCTTTACGAGTTGTATATTTAAAAAAGATAAATCTCAGAGTCGAATACTTTCATGGGAATCTCTTTCCACCTATGCAAATTTGAACTGTCACTCAATCTATAAAAAATGCTTAAGGAGGCAACTGAGAAAGTGCAACTGTGGTAGTGAACAGGTGACACGTGTTGTTGGATTTTTTGACTTAAGCTACTCGGAAGTTTGAAGGAAACAGATTAGGGAACTTTATCAGAAGCCAGAAGAAACCGACTACAGAAAGAGACTGAGAAGACTTTAGAATGAACCGGAAACCCAATCCTAAACAGGAAACAAAGGATAAACTTCTACACCTATGGAAACTGTCTATATTTCTGAGATGAAAATGTACAGTATTTACATTACATTAGACTAGTCCTCATCTTTGTATCTGTTTGTCACAAAATTTATAAAAATTTTATAAAACTACTTCAGAGTATATGTTGGAATTTCATACTAAACCCTTTATTTCAGGGTCGCTGGGGTATTCTGTTGTGTTCCACGTGAAATTTTGATGGATGTCGAGAAAATGCTTGATTTTTCCCAAGATGCTTTATTTTATTGATCCATATACAAACATAAATAGCCTATGGAACAAAAACAGTTGGAAAAAATCTGAAATAAAGAAGTTCAAATTCCAACCACCCAAGAATTTTGGAGCGCATAAAAACGATTCTGAAAATATATTAAAGATGAAGACAATTTAAAATTTAAATATTTGCAGGAAACATTTAAAATTTAGTGACCGAATAGCATTGCCATCAGTTGAAATTTATAAAAGCTTTCTATTAAAATGGTTTTTCAGGAAAATAGATACTATTGTCCCGATTACTCTTTCCTCTTCCTGCTCATTACTAATGTTTCTGTTCCAAATTCATCTACACTGTGTAACGCCTTGCATGTTAGTGTCTCTACTGCTTTACTTAGGGGTGATACTGATTAAAAGGAAAAAAAAAGTGCTGTCATTGATTTCATTACAATTCCAGATCACAGTTTGTTTTTGAAAGTTTTACAAGTCCTACTTCTTGAAACATTTGGCAGAAAATGTTGACCTTTTTTGTTCAAGATAATTCTTGTCCCAACTATGAATACCTATGCCATCAGCATAGTCCCCCCACCCCTGCCCCCAAGATTGGTATATTGGCCTTGAGAAAGAAAACAGAAATGTTGTTTTCTATTAGTAGATTTGTTTGGGATGTCATACAGGATGTTTAAATAGTCAATGCCTATTGCTTCACATCTGTGCATGTACACACACACACACAGAGCATAGTTGAAGGAGTGATTAAATAAACAGAGGTTCTCATTTTCTCTTTTTTGTACTTCTTATGAGGTTTGAAATGATTTGGTATTTCAATCTTCACCCAACATATACAACTTAGCAACAAAGATGCATTTAATATTATTTAATATAGAATTGAATTGCAAATTATTTTACAATAAAAAGTGCATTCCAAAATATTATAATAGGAGAAATTTGTATAGCTGGTGAGAAAACTTGTAAAGCAAATACGTCTCAGTTTTTATTCCTAGTAATTAAACAGATGGTAATACAACAATTCTGGTAAATATGATGCAATCATGACATTAGTATTTTAGCAATAACTGCATATATATGGAAGTCAGGTTTCAGGTTTCAGGTTTCAAATTGCAGACAGTTGGATTTAGAATTAATATGTGATTTCCCAGCTTAGATTTATTCAACTTCTGCATATAAAAAACTAAAAAAAAAAAGCAAACATATCTTGAATAATTCATATTTTTTTTAACAAAAAGCAATTGATAACTGAATTTTACAATATTTTACATTAAATTCTATTTAAACAATTTTAATACTCTATCTATAAGTTGTGCATTACAAATGAAAAGAAAATGGATTGTTAATGGTCAGGAAGTTGTAGCGACTGCTATGTTTTTCCATGCCCACATTTTATTCGTCTGTGATTGGCTAATAAATCAATACTGCCTTTCAATAGGACAATTTAGCCATCAAAGTTGTTGCCTTGAATTTTTCAGTTTTGAACTTGCTTACTTGTTTTGTTAGTACAAATTTGGCGATTGGTCAAATTTTAACCAATCACATATTTTAGTGCAAAACCAACTTTTCCTACGGTTTCGCTGGGAGCCTATCTGTAGCTTTAAAAGAGGTGACTTTTTCACAAGCCACCAGTAGAGTCCAGCAAATTTCACCTGTCAACACAAACCTATGACTTTACTCACAACATTTCAAATGCACACACAGACACAGAATTTTGTAATACATATATACATATCTCTCTGTGATTCAGCCAAGTTCAATCAACCGGGACTCTGTTGATTTCTCTAACACAACACACTTTCTGATCAATTGTATTCTTGTGTTATCTATTATAACAGCAGACTTGTTCTAACATTGATTCCTGAACATTTCTCTCTCAAGGGAACTTTCTTTCGAACAATCAATTACACATCAAAGTAGGGTAAAAGGGAAGCAACGTCTTTTCCCTTAATCTATACATTGAATACAAATTATTGTATATTGTGTTCTTGTATGTTATTTCAATATATACTTGTTGATTCACATTTGGAGTTTCGTTGTTTTCTTGAATCATTAATAATATGAAAAGTATATGCGCTAAAGAACACGCATAACAAAGTAATACAAGATCTAATGAACCAAAGCCACTTGAGAATAAATTGGTAAAAAGAAAAAAAAAATGAAAGCAATTCAAAATTTCATTGGTTATAAAAAAAAAATAAATAAATAAAAAACAACATATCTCAAAAAATTAGCATGTAAAGATAAAAGTAATTTGTCAATTGTAACATACTTTCTTTTTCTCTCGGACAAATGCCAAATTTTCTTCGAGTAAATGTGCCTTGTCTCTCAACTCAGCACTTGCCCTGTGAGCTGTAATTGTCTCCAATATTTCCAGGTCCACAATACGACCAAACTTGGCAGTCATCATTTCATCACATGTGTTCTCAAGTTTAGCAATTGTCTGCTCAAAGAGGCGCTGGTCTTTAAGAAGTTGAATATGTTTCAGATGTTCTTCCCTGAAATAGAAAGTTCACCAAAGAAATAGTTTTTTGCAAATGATTGTAGCAATGTCAGCTTTTATTGAACAACATTTTCTTTGAATCACAAATCCAGGCAATGAAGACTGGATAAACATTTGCATATAGAGATATCAATAAATCTATAGCCTAATTATTAAAAAAAACATGTTTAATTAAATACAAAAAATATTAATTTTCTGATTATTAAATACAATATATACACATTTTTCAATATAATCTACTTCCTTCTCATTGAACTGAACACTTCTCACTTCATCAAAGATCAAAATGGATGAAGCGTTTGATTTTTTGGTTCTCACCTGTTGAAGTGCAATTTTAAATGCACAGAAACAAAGTTGCATCTTAGTAGTGAGTAAATTATTTTTGTCTATATGAAATAATTATAATATATATATATATATATATATATATATATATATATATATATATATATATATAACCAGGTAAAATGAGAACAAATGGAGTATAATTTCACTGTATGTAACATTTAATTTAAAAGTGGGCTCAATACAGAGTAGAGCTAAATACTATTTATTTTAGGATATTAAAACATGTTAAAAATCACTGCATAATGGCTGGCAATTATGTTTCAACACCATAAACGTGTTTCCTCGGGCAAACAACAGACACCTACACAATTTCATGTGGCTATGCCTTCTTCCAGTATGTCAACTACACAAATTTTTGTGCTCACACTTCTTCCTGTGCACCCTGTTTATTTTAGCCACTGGATACATTTCCTG